>CAXAKS010000500.1:0-89718 GCA_963969495.1 Ceratothoa steindachneri
TACTTCTAGCTGCTGCAGTACGTATTTTTTCATGCCCCTGCCTTGAAACATTGATTATCACCCCGTGTGATTAGAGACGTGTCTCCAGTCTCTTCAGAATTGTTCTTCTGTCATATTGTTGTCGGTTATCTTGTCTTCTCCTGCTTTCAACATAATCTTTTATCTGGGTTCTGATCCCCTAAGTCGTTTAAATAAATTCTAAAATCACTCCACTTAAATCATTCCAGACCTCGTTGGATTTGTTTCTCATTAGTTCTCCTATACGTGGTCATGTTCCTTATACGGGTATAGCTTTCCGTTATTCCCGTTTCTCTTCGATGGCCACCTTAAAGTCTTTAAGTTTGTTAGTGGCGTTTATAAATTGTACGTAAGAAACCAATACTACGATTGTGATAAATTTAACACTACATTTTCATTTGAAAAAACAGACCTGTCCATTTTAAATCTTAACATTCGATCTTTGCACGCAAACATTGATGAATTTTCAATATTTTTGTCAACACTTAATTATAAATTTTCCGTTTTGGCATTCACCGAGAGCTGGCTAACAAATAATAATAAACACCTTATCAGTGTCCCAAACTATAGCTATTTTCATTCACTACGCGACGTAAACAAGATAGGGGGAGGTATAAGCGTGTATATATCTGACGGACTCAATACTAAAAAAGTTGACGAAATTAGTATTTCCTATAACTATATTGAAACTTTATTTATCGAAGTAAAATCAAATGGTAAAACAATAATCATTGGAACCGTATATAGACCTCCTTCTGGTGACCCAAATATGTTTATAGATAAGATTACTGAATTAATCAATTACTTCAATGTTACAAACTATGACGACATAATAATTACAGGAGATTTTAACTTCGATCTATTAAACTTTGAAAACCACGCATCAATTCACTCCTTCCTCAATACTTTTTATTCTCATTCCTTACTTCCAATTATAACAAAACCGATAAGAATAACCCAAAACTCAGCAACACTAATTGACAATATTTTCAGAGTTCACCCCGAAAATTACTCTTCCGGTATTCTCCTTTGTGACATATCGGACCATCTTCCTATATTCATGATCCAAAAGTCTTTTTTCAACTCGAACAATATTCATCAAAACCGTACAATAACCTACCGCATAATTAACGAAAATACCTTATCAAACTTCTATAACTATGTTCTAAATCAGAATCTATATGAAATTTCCTATATAAAGGACATCGAATCTGCTACTGAAGAGTTAATTTCAAGGCTAGACGATGCTTTTAAACTTAATTGTCCTCTAAAATCTAAAACCATATCATATAAACACAAGACAAAACCTTGGATAACAAACGCAATTATAAATAACATCAAAAAACGTCAAAAATACTTTTCTCTTTATAAGCTTAGTCAAATTCCAGAACACACATATAAAAATTTTCGGAATCAAGTTACTAACCAAATTAAAATAGCCAAGAAAAATTATTACCATGAATGATTTAATCAAACGAAAAACAATATAAAACAAACTTGGAAATTAATCAATTCTGTGATAAAACCTGAAATTACTAAAGGAACAAACCAAATTAAACAAATTATCATTGGGGGTAAACCAGTTGATGACAATAAGGAAAAAGCGAATGAATTCAATAAATTTTTTGTCAACGTAGGTAAAAAATCTCAGACTCCTGCAAAATAGTCGATAAATCTTTTCTTTCGTATTTTAATGAGATTAATGTACCAAATTCCTTGTTCTTTTCTCCTGTAAGCGTAGCCGATATAAAAAAAATCATTAGTTCACTAAAAAATAAAAAATCAGGTATTAATTCAATCTCCACTAAAATTTTAAAATACATCTCTGATATAGTTGCTCCAATTTTAGCATGAATAATTAATTTATCATTTACGCTGGGTATATTCCCAAGTGTATTAAAAGTTGCTCGGGTAACACCGTTACCAAAGGCCGGAGACCTCACAAACGTCAGCAATTACCGCCCTATTTCATGTCTTACAATGTTCAGTAAAATATTTGAAAAAATAGCATTCAATAAACTTTATAAATTTCTGGAATCTAATTCACTGTTGTATAAACACCAATATGGTTTTAGACGTCAGAAATCAACGATTCACGCGATAATTAACCACCTTCAATATTTATATGATAACATTGAAAAGGGCCACATTGTATTCTCAATTTTTCTCGATTTTAAAAAAGATTTCGATTGTGTCAACCATAATATTCTACTGTCAAAATTAGCTATGTACGGAATTAGAGACAACTGTCAAAATTGGTTCAAATCATATTTAACTGAAAGAAAGCAATCTGTCTCCGTCAATGGTCATGACTCATCCCAACTTAATATTACAACTGGGGTCCCACAAGGCTCCGTGCTAGGGCCACTGTTATTTTTAATCTATATTAATGATATTGTTAAATCATCTTCTCTGTTTAAATTTATATTATTCGCGGATGATAGTGCCTTATCAACTCCCTTGCCATGTGACAAACCGAGCAACATTGCATCTACAATAAATAAAGAACTCGAAAATGTCTTCATGTGGCTTAATGTTAATAAACTATCAATAAATGTAGATAAAACCAAATATATTCTTTGCTCTTACAAAAAAATCTATTGAATTGACCCATATTAAAATGGGTGACGGAATAATCTATGAAACTACTTATATCAAATTCCTAGGCATCTTTATTGACAAAAATCTGAGTTTTAAACAGCATATTACGCATATCTCAACAAAACTATCAAAATCGATTGGAATATTATATAAATTAAATAAGTTTCTTCCTAAATCTAGCTCAATTCCAAAAAGCTCTTAAAAACAATATAATTTCGGCTTACTAAATTTCTATTCAGTTTTTTGTTATTGTGTATTTATTTGTTACCGTATACTATTATACTGTGTACTACTACTTTGATTTATACATTATAAATATGTTATTTTTTATATAAGACTGTTGACTATGTTAACTACAGATCTTTTGAAATAATCGCTGGAAATAAAATAGTTTTTTAATTTATCTCAAAATTTAAATACTATAATTATTCGTTATTTGCAATCTTTACAATGGTTAGGTTCTCAAATGTATACTAAGTTGTTTATATTTTTATAAACATGAAGGGATTTTATTCTTATAATTTTATGCTTAGTCTTAAGTTTTAAGTTTCTGCCCTAAAAGTCACTGACTTATTTTAGGCCCATAACTAATCTTTGTATGTATATACATATATACGAGTATGTATAAGTACTTATTGTAACTTATCATTAAGATTTAAAATGTAATATGTTTATACTGTACATTGGATTAATATGGAATAAATAAATAAATAAAAAAATAAATCCTAGTTAGTTTTAATCAAGCATTTTCTTTGGGCTATTTTAATTTGATTATGTACTAATGAAACCGAGGTGATCTGATGGTGTACCTGGTAATGAGATGGTATGACGATTGAAATTTAAATTTGGGTTTGTTATTATAATGTCTGGTGTGGTTGAAGACCTTCCGGTTATGTATATGAGAAAGTCCTGGCATTCTCTTTAAATTATATTTCTGTTTTACAGTAGTTGCGTTAAGCTCCCAAGGAGAAGAGCTTTTGCCTGTCCATGGAAGATTATGGTGAAGTTAGGGATGGGAAGGTAGTGTCAACTCGGGAGATGGTTCACCTCAGCTACTACTATAAGGTCACTGGTGGTCATCTTTACTTTTATGGCGACGTAATATTCTTTTAGGTCTTGTGTTTCTAGGAATTCGATGCCTTTTTTTATTCCGATTAAAGTTCCATCAGAGTTGGTAGCGATTTTATTGTAATTTTGTATTTTTATGTAGTCATTTTCACAATTTATTCCATGCTACAGCGCTATGCGCTTCCTGCGGCTTCATTACTTCAAGCATTCTTTTTCTGTTTCTCTCACGTCTCTGTCGTCTTCGGTGGGCATTTAAACACTGTCGATTTATACGTCTTCATTTTGTTGTACTGTTTCTTTATTTTCTTTATGTTCAGGTTGTTCACCAAAGCTAGAGGTCATATTCATTTTATAGAGTTTACCCAAAGTGAGATTTTCCGGAAACCTCATAGGCTTGAGTTCGTTTTTTCCTAACAATCTTTACAGTTCTTCCAATCAGGAGCCAGGTTTTGCGATATTAACCCGAGTCTTCTACTCGGGTATAGGTTTGGTTGCTGCTCTGTTGATAGTGTTCTTTCTTCTTTATTTTTCCTCTATCATCGCCGAATTTTTTTAGTCTTGATTATCTGTTAGTTCAGGAGGCACGGCAATACCACTGTGTGACGAGGGTTTCCACAGTTTTGGATTGTTCGTGCTTTCTTCCCATATGTGGTCAAGGCTTCTGAATCCTGCGCCCCCCGCCCCCGCCTCCAGAAATCTTCAGTTTTGAAATGTTCGTGCATTCATACCATATGTGCTTCAAGCTTCTACATTTTGAGCACTTTTCCCACTTGAAATCTGTAGTCTAATGTAAAACGCAAGGAGCTCGACTTTCACTGCATTCTTGGCCACATCGATTGGCCTAAATAAGACTATGAATATGTGGCCAAGTTCATCTTTTGTCTATTTCTTAAATTTTATTATTTCAAATTTGGCTCATCCATGTTTTTTTCTCAATTTCTGTCTTGATCTCTTTTACAATGTGGGTTCACACCCACGAGTCTAGGTGTCTGCGCATGATCGATCGTTTGGGTGTGACGTAGGGTGGAGTTCTGGGGGCGAGTCCGATTTTTCTCACTTTTCTGGTGGTTTCTCCACAGAGTCGGATATCCAGCATTTTATCAAGTACTGCTAGGTAGCCATTATATTGCCTCTCAGACCATAAGATCACGATGCCTATTTGGCATAGGCAGCGAATGACAGAAAACCAAGCTTCGAGGAATTTTCTATCCTTCTTCTGCCAGTCTTACAAATACCTCCGTTATTCCTAATCATAACAATTGTTATTCTTCTCTCTCAATCCATATCCTACCATGAATCTTTTCCTCACTCAACAAGCTTATTCCTCTACTAGCCTCCCGGCTACTATAGTCGTTAGCACGCTTGCCTGGCAATCGCTGGGTCGGCAGTTCGAATCTCCGTCCGGATTCTTTTTAAGCTGACACTATTTACTGAGGGAGGTTATCGCTGTGACTGGGCACCACGGTGGGAAGTTGAGGCTTGCCCTGGCTGACGTCTGCCTGAGAAGCAGCAACACAGCAGCTTGATAGGAGGACTGAAACCAGGGAACTTTAATAATTTATAAAGGTGTAAGCATAAAGAAAAAACTCATATATTATTAGAAAGAAGGGAATATTTAATTTTAAATGGTTTATATTTATTTAAGCTCCTAATTGATTATACAAAACATAACGGAGATAAATTGTACATCGATTTCGAGGATTGATGGAATTTCACGTCCATTTTGTTTAGAGGTTCACGAGAGTACCGGGATCATCTAGGCATTATTGTGGTCATTTAAATGCATGGTTTACTTAAACGAGGTCAACAGAACTAAGTCGCGTAGTCTCACTTCAATAATTAAAAAAATATATTAACAATCGTATTATCAATTAACAAACATATCTGACCTTAAGACCCTCAAAACTTTCAAAGACTCATTTAAAAGTAAAATGGTTACCATCCGATCGACATAGTAAATTTTAGAGTCACGTGCACGCGACTAAAAATATATTATTTTAAATTTAAATGTTTATTCTTTGGTAAAAAAAATTCCTATATTTCCTGTAAAATAAAATTTCTATAAAGTATTCAAGTTTCTTTGGAGTATTTTAGGGGACAGCCTGAACAACTTCTTTTGTATTGATGTAGATTTGACTCATAGGAAAGACTCTCCCACGAAGTAACTCACCCAGTAACTACGAACTGTAATTCATTTCATTCTCAACTCCATTTCTTTTGTTATTATCGCACTCCTTTTTTTGTTGTGTGCTCGTTTCGGTCCTCCTATCAAGCTGCTGTGTTGCTGCTTCTCAGGCAGACGTCAGCCAGGGCAAGCCCCAACCCCACACCGTGGTGCCCAGTCACAGCGATAACCCCCCTCAGTAAATAGTGTCAGCTTAAAAAGAATCCGGACGGAGATTCGAACTGCCGACCCAGCGATTGCCGAGCAAGCACGCCAACCACTATACTAGCCGGGAGGCTTTTCTTTGGGAAGTCACATATTTAATGGACACTAACGCGTTATTTCTCTACCACAACGGCATAACTTACCTGTATTCCGGAATAGATTTGATAAACTGGCCAGGAACATGAATATACCATTGACCTTCCTGTCTGGTTAAGGTAAAACCCGAACGATGTGTAACCTAAGACGGTTATATAAGGTTATAGTACCATGGCAAGGACAATTTATCATTCATTTTGTCACTCGGGGTCACTTTTTATCTCATTAATTCAAAGATTAAGGTGTGGGGGGAAAGGGATGGGTTTACCTTCATCCATGTCTGCTGGATCAGAATAGCAGCCATCAAGCTTAACGTAATCCACTGTCCACTCAGCGAATGTGTTCGCATCCGTTTCCAGGTGACCTTTGACGCCAGGATACCCAGCACACGTGTAATTCCCGAAGTCTTCGTAAATGCCAAATTTTAAGCCCAGATTATGAATCTGTTGGATAGGAAGAAATAATCTTTAGGACAAGTTATAAATTTTAAGCCCAGATTATGAACCTGTTGGATAGGAAGAAATAATCTTTAGGACAAGGTATAAATTTTAAGCCCAGATTATGGATCTCTTGGGTAGGAAGAAATAATCTTTAGGACAAGTTAGAAATTTTAAGCCCAGATTATGAATCTGTTAGGAAGAAATAATCTTTAGGACAAGTTATAAATTTTAAGCCCAGATTATGAATCTGTTAGATAGGAAGAAATAATCTTTAGGACAAGTTATAAATTTTAAGCCCAGATTATGAATCTCTTGCGTAGGAAAAAATAATCTTAAGGTCATGTTTAAAATTTCAAGCCCAGATTATTAATATGTTGGGTAGGAAAAATAATCTTAGTCATGTTAGAAATTTTAAGCACAGATTATTAATCTGTCGGGTAGGAAAAAATAATCTTTAGAACAAGTTAGAAATTTTGAGCTTGGATTATGAATTTGTTGGGTAGGAAATAGTAATTTTTAGGACAGGTTAGAAATTTCAAGCCCAGATGATGCATTGGATGGGTAGGAAAATTAGGAATCCTCAGGATCACTCCGATTAAGTGGTTGTTTTTCTTGAATAAATATCATTTATCGGATAAAACTTTTTATACATTCATGTACAAGTAGACTACTGTCAACGGTTACCCCCTATATATATAAATATATATATATATATATATATATATATATATATATATATATATATATATTGGAATCCACATTAATTCCAATATTGCACCGAAATTGATATTTAATACAATTTAATTTGGAGAAAAAAAATCAACGTCCATCGGGATTCGAACTCGCGACCTAACACGTGCGAGACGCGAGTATTGACTACTGAACTACGCGCCTTGCATGTGTGAGGTCGTCACGGGTTCAAATCTTAGTGGAAGTTTATTTTTCCATCATTTACAAGACTCGCTATTATGCTCTACTGATCTCATAATTTAATTTAATATTTCAATCTATTCGTGAATTGAAGGGAAGACCATTTCATTTTCCAAAGAAATGTCATAATATTCCCCCCCCCCCTCCAAATTCTACTTAAATCCCGACACCCCCATCGTCGACTGAGCACGCACGATGTGGCTTAACTCGATCATTCGTGAGAGCAGATTTTCTCGATTCTCTCTTGGTTTGTTTTCTGGTTCCACCGATCGGACCACTCCATCTCGCCTGATTTATTGTTGATTTCTTCAGTATGGGCTTGAAATTTACCTATTCTAAACAACTTTTGTTGCAATCCTACAAGAACTTGTTGTAGTTACATCTAAGGTAAATTAATGATACTACCAACACAATAAAGCTTTATTATGATAGTTTATCGGTTGTGGTTTTTCGAACCACATAGAAAGCGTCATGGAGAGTTTCGCTTTAAACAGTTGTGCGCGACAATGGGTGCCCAGTGGCGAGCTAATTTAGGTTCAGTCTCTTACGATGCCACTTCGTTATTTAGCATGAACTACATACAGTATTGCTACGCATCGCAAAGAGCAGTGCAAGATCGACGAAGTAGGAGTTTCTTCAGCAGCACATTAGCCCAAAGTACACCTCTCGTCCGTAATACACAATCTCACTTTTATCCCTGTTCACTGCATCACTACAGCTCTATTCAAACATTGCAGAGCTATGGCGCAACGATTTGTTGCTTACCATGCACGTCCTTTCTATCTCTGCAAACACTTTGTAACAGGTACCAATGAATTGCGAAGAAGTTAAGGTGTTGAAGGGCGATTTGACCAACCTAATAAAACACGATTGCACCAAATTATAGAATGGTAGATACGGGTGTATGGGACCACATATGCGATTATATAAAATTAAGACCAGAAATGATTGATAAAGACTTCTTTCCAACCTCGTGCATACATTTCTGATAATTATTCATCATTTATAACAAGAAATTCCTGTCATTTTGAATATGATGTGGGAAATAATTTACTAGACTACGAATAACTGTTCCATTGCTAATATATAAACTTCTTCAAACCAGCTTTGATTGAACTGTAAGCTTCAAATCTTTAGAAACCATTATCAGTGATGGTAGAAAGGGAGCTGGATTCTTCTTCATATCAATGGGTAGCACAACAAGGGTCGTGTGACCGAGGAAAAGATAATTAAGTTCGGTTGGGAAGTTCTCTCTCACCCTCCATATCTTACACCATCTGATGTTTGCTTATTTCGAATACTGCAACATCACCTCAATACAAAAAGATATTGCGTCTTGAAGGAGTGAATCCAATATTTATATTTTTAAAATCAGGCATTTCGCCACCTATATAATTGTTTAGAGAGCATCGTTATAGCAATAATGGTAACTTGATGTAAGTTTCTATTTAACGCATTAAACAAGTGAAGAGGCTTTGCCACTCCGTACAGAACGATCTTGCGTTTGTAGGCCGACCTTCAGTCTGTGCCCTACGGCCTATTTGTCTCTACAACGGGTTTTTTTGTTTAAAAAAATTAAAAGGTTTCCAGTACATATCTCCCAATAATTTACTTTTGGTCTTTTTTTTAGATCCATGATTATTTTCTAGGCCTAAAGGCAAGAAAAAACTTTAATTGTAATTCTTTTGATATACGGAAAAAAGAATCCTATTCCTCAAACCTCTTTTTGTTCATCAAAATTTGCTTTTATATAAAAAAAACAGCCATGCCTTAATTTTAATACATTTTTCTGAACTTTACTATATGTAATCATTTTTGTTTTAAAAAATTCCCAAACATTCGATGGTCATATTTAATTTTTTCTGAACTGTTAGAAAGAAATTTGATAAAATCTTCAAACATACTAAATATCAGCCTTGATTTTAATAATATGGGAAAATGTCTCTGAATCTCTTTCTTTTCTAATCCTTTTCCTTAAAAAAAAACCTCTCCAAAACAGTGAATAATAGCCTTTAATTTCAAAAAGTTTCGTTATGTAATTTTTTTTAATAAAATTACAATAACAAACAAAGTCACACCTGGACTAACAAAAAAAAAGAAGCAAACTATTCAACAAGTTGCCTTCCTAAAATATAGTGTTAGGGATTATACCTTAGAGGCGATTTTCGTCTCACGGCGTTCGAAGTGATGAGGTGATTACACATTAAGGAAGTTGTTTACTTAACAGTGATCAAATAAATATGCATTAGAGGCTTTTTCAAACGTCCAGATTAATTATGATTGTACTCACGTAATCAGCGAGAGCTTTAATTCCTGAAGGAAACCTGTCCGGATCTGGTTGCAGTCTGCCATCGCTGTCTCTTTCGCTCGCCAACCAGCAATCGTCCAGCACCACAATATCATAACCGAGCTTGGCGTACTCCTCGCTGACCAACAAATCTGCCATCGTCTTGAACAGGTTCTCGCTTAAAGAACATAAATTTCAATGTCCTCAAAGGATGATTGACCCTTCTTTACCGAAACATCGGCCCTAACTTTGCTCTTTGCACTTGAAAAAATGCACTGATGTATTTTATTTTATGAAATATAATTCAACTTAGAGAATTGGAAATGTTACCATAATGAAGAAGGGTTTTGTTAGTTACTAAAGAATGTAAAATTAATAAAGGCAATCAATTTATTACTAATCTTTATCGCCTTTGGTAAAGTAATGAAAGGACGTACTAGTACGTCCTTGCGAAAATAATACAAAGAATATGAACACAAACCAAAGAAACGAAAGGGTTAAATACAACATAAGATGATTTCCATTGCCAAACCTAAAAAATGTACTTCATAATAGTTTCCTATCATGTTAATGGAAAGGTTGTATGTGTGAGGTTGTTGCTAATGTCTATGCGTATCACCTCGGGCGATTCCAGTAGCCCAGATACTACTATACGGAACTGAATTTCTTGATATTCAGTCCTTCTGTAATGACCATGACCGAGAAAGTTCGTCCTAGCTGAGACGATTAATCCCTTCGGTCAGCCTTAAAAAAAATCCGCTCACGGTCTTCATAAATCGGGCAATTCGACCCCTACACCACTACAATTCTGCGTTATTTCTCCTTATTATTGACTATAAGAGCTTTTGCTAGCCGAGTGGATACGGCGTTGGTCCGCTAACGTCATGGTACCGGGTTCGATCCCTGCACGAGCGGACACAAAACGATCAGCGTACGTAGAGATTTGGCTACCAATTGGTGGACGCCCTGTGCTTAGCCCTGTATTCGCGTGGGTAGATAGCCAATTACAACACTGCTTTCTTTCCTCTCCCGTCTTCACAGCACAACACACACACACTCTGTTTCAAGGAATCCTGCCGATGGGTATCTATATCAACATATCTCTGACACGGAACAGTTCCTCTGCCCCGGGGCGATGAAGGTTCCACCTGGACGGTGTTTGGTGCCAAAAACATAATACTTCCTGGAGCTCAGCAGTGATTGTCATACTGACATTTATGTCTATTTCACTAGCTGGTCAGGATCCACCTGGATAAAGGCAGTTTGGCGAACCACAACTACTACCAATGACTTTAAAATTCTTCACCCACACAAAATTTCCATTTTCGTTTATTTGGCTACACTTATGTCTGAAATGGGGTGGAATGAAAGTTCATTCACACATATTTATTTTTCTTTCATCTCTCGATCACGTAAAGGGTTTATCAGGTTGGGGGCTTTAAAATAGGGGCAGATAGTAATATAAGGATGAGGAGGACAAGTAGCAGTAGTATTAAATAAGAGTATTAGTAGGAAGATGAGTAGGCGTGGTAATAGCATAATGATAAGGAGGACGGAGAGTAGTAGTATCGAGATGAAGGAAGTAAGGGTAGTAGAAATGTGAAAATAAGTAGGTGTGGTAGTAGAACTAGTAGTGGAAAAGAGGAAGACGAAAAATAGTCTTTCTTAACTTAGGTCTGGGGCGACGAGTACCTGCATCGAATCATGGGATTATTATACAGGGGGCCTGCATATACCTCCATGTCACCTATGGTTGTAGCGACATGCCATTGCCTTCTACGACGCGCCGCTAGCACCACCATGGGTGAAATTATCTTGAGTTTATAGAGAACTGTATTCCGCTTACCTTATGCAATTATCGGGGTCATGGGCGCAATCCGTGTTGCAGCGGAATCGCTCCCAGGACAGCCAACCCATGGGGGGAGTTCGGGCGAGGCCGTTGTCGAGCGCGAGGCCGAGACCGGACACCCACAGAAGGAGGGAGGCTCTTAAGGCACGCATTTCGATGGGGGTCCTACGAGAGGAAACCAACGAGGGAACTTCAGATCTAAGGATTGGGTTATATTTATTCAAAAATGAAGGGAAACTAACGAGGGAATCGTCGTCAATTTTAGGGTTATTCAAAATAAAGGGAAACCAACGAGGGAATCTCACGTTAAAGGCGGCGGTAAAGTAAGGGGAAGTGGAAATGTAAGGATGTTTTGTAGACCGAGAATACTCGTGGCTATGGACAAGGAGGTGGCGCGACTCCCCAACAGCTCAGGGTCAAAGGGGCCGGAATCACCCTGTAATCCACCTGCCCCCCCCGTCCCTCCTGTCCCCCATTGGAAGAGTCATGGGATTTACTGTTTCTCTCCCAGCACACGAAGCAACTCTCCACAGAGATGGTGTGTACTGAAAGAGCTGTAATAGTATGATTGGTAGTAGTCATTTAGTAGTAGTAGTAGTAGTAGTAGTAGCAGCAGCAGCAGCAGTAGCAGTAGCAATAGCAGCAGTAGCAATGGAAGTAGCATTAGCAGTAGCAGTAGCAATAGCAGTAGCATTAGCAGCAGCAGGAGTAGTACAACAGTAGCATTAGTGTCAGCAGTAGTAGTACAGCAGTAGCATTAGTATCAGCATTAGTATCAGCAGTAGCATTAGTAGCAGCAGTAGTAGTACAGCAGTAGTAGTACAGCAGTAGCATTAGTAGCAGCAGTAGTAGTACAGCAGTAGCATTAGTAGCAGCAGTAGTAGTACAGCAGTAGCATTAGTATCAGTAGTAGTAGTAGTACAGCAGCAGCATTAGTAGCAGCAGTAGTAGTACAGCAGTAGCATTAGTATCAGCAGTAGTAGTACAGCAGTAGCATGAGTAGCAGCAGTAGTAGCAGCAGTAGTAGTACAGCAGTAGCATTAGTAGCAGCAGTAGTAGTACAGCAGTAGCATTAGTAGCAGCAGTAGTAGTACAACAGTAGCATTAGTGTCAGCAGTAGTAGTACAGCAGTAGCATTAGTAGCAGCAGTAGTAGTACAGCAGTAGCATTAGTAGTAGTACAGCAGAAGCATTAGTAGCAGCAGTAGTAGTACAGCAGTAGCATTAGTAGTAGCAGTAGTAGTACAGCAGTAGCATGAGTAGTAGCAGCAGTGGTAGTACAGCAGTAGCATTAGCATCAGCAATAGTAATACAGCAGTAGCATTAGTAGCAGCAGTAGTAGTACAGCAGTAGCATTAGTAGCAGCAGTAGTAGTACAGCAGTAGCATTAGTAGCAGCAGTAGTAGTACAACAGTAGCATTAGTGTCAGCAGTAGTAGTACAGCAGTAGCATTAGTGTCAGCAGTAGTAGTACAGCAGTAGCATTAGTAGCAGCAGTAGTAGTACAGCAGAAGCATTAGTAGCAGCAGTAGTAGTACAGCAGTAGCATTAGTAGTAGCAGTAGTAGTACAGCAGTAGCATGAGTAGTAGCAGCAGTGGTAGTACAGCAGTAGCATTAGCATCAGCAATAGTAATACACCAGTAGTAGTACAGCAGTAGCATTAGTAGCAGCAGTAGTAGTACAGCAGTAGCATTAGTAGCAGCAGTAGTAGTACAGCAGTAGCATTAGTATCAGTAGTAGTAGTAGTACAGCAGTAGCATTAGTAGCAGCAGTAGTAGTACAGCAGTAGCATTAGTATCAGCAGTAGTAATACAGCAGTAGCATGAGTAGCAGCAGTAGTAGCAGCAGTAGTAGTACAGCAGTAGCATTAGTAGCAGCAGTAGTAGTACAGCAGAAGCATTAGTAGCAGCAGTAGTAGTACAGCAGTAGCATTAGTAGTAGCAGTAGTAGTACAGAGGTAGCATGAGTAGTAGCAGCAGTGGTAGTACAGCAGTAGCATTAGCATCAGCAGTAGTAATACAGCAGTAGTAGTACAGCAGTAGCATTAGTAGCAGCAGTAGTAGTACAGCAGTAGTAGTACAGCAGTAGCATTAGTAGCAGCAGTAGTAGTACAGCAGTAGCATTAGTATCAGCAGTAGTAGTACAGCAGTAGCATTAGTATCAGCAGGAGTAGTACAGCAGTAGCATTAGTATCAGCAGTAGTAGTACAGCAGTAGCATTAGTAGCAGCAGTAGTAGCAGCAGTAGTAGTACAGCAGTAGCATTAGTATCAGCAGTAGTAGTACAGCAGTAGCATTAGTATCAGCAGTAGTAGTACAGCAGTAGCATTAATAGCAGCAGTAGTAGTACAGCAGTAGCATTAGTAGCAGCAGTAGTAGTACAGCAGTAGTAGTACAGCAGTAGCATTAGTATCAGCAGTAGTAGTACAGCAGTAGCATTAGTATCAGCAGTAGTAGTACAGCAGTAGCATTAGTAGCAGCAGTAGTAGTACAGCAGTAGCATTAGTATCAGTAGTAGTAGTACAGCAGTAGCATTAGTAGCAGCAGTAGTAGTACAGCAGTAGCATTAATAGCAGCAGTAGTAGTACAGCAGTAGCATTAGTAGCAGCAGTAGTAATATCATCAGCATTTGTCAGAGAAATATTTCCGAACTGTGGATTTTCCCCTCTATCTTCCCCTCTTTCGTCACTCTACCCCTCTTTGTGTGTGTATTTTTCACGTGTCTAAATGAGTCTTTTCCGTCTGGGCATTTTTGGAGGGGGGGGGGGGGCTCTTGTTGTTGAAAGTTGATACCGAAGGGGGTCAACGCGCCCAGTTTCCCCTGATTCTCTTGGACCCGGGGAGAGTTTGAGTTCAGATGTAACATTTTATGGACGCGTTTACGACTCCCGTCCCTTACTTGGGGTTGGGGGAGGATGTACAGGGTGGTCCATAAGTGCCAGGACACTACAGTTACATAAAATTACATTCGTTTTCCGCTAATAAGATATTGTATACAAATGTTATAGGTGGAGTGTCCTGGAAGCTATGGGCCACCCTGTACATTTTAGAAGCGTGAGATCAGGAGGGACGTTCCCTCGATTTTGACCCTCTCCTCTGGTAGGGTTGTGGGGGAGGTCCCTTTTTCAGAAAAAGATCTCAAAGCAAAAGCCAGGAGAAACCAAGGACGAAAGGGCCTGGTCACTTATTTAATCCTATCTCACCTTTTTTCACTTCTCACCTCTTAAGTAGAAATCTTTAGGTTCAGTTAATTAACAGGACGTTAATTTAGGCTCGCTACGGAAATTTGATGTGTGCTCAGTTTCATTATTTTATAGTGGTGTAACCATTGTTTGTCAAATAATTTGCGTTGCAGAAAACTTTGGTTATCTTACACGTACTTTCAAATCAGTCAAATCCCTTTCAGACTACAACGTGCAAATTCTTTTTAAATGCATTCTTCTTATCAAAATTAACACCTTCATTTTTAAGTATTCAAAAGGTAAACTTTAATCCTTTTATACAGCTAAAGACGGAATTTTGGACTCAACTCATCTGAAAACATCTCTGAGAAGACATTTAACTTTTCCAAAACTATTAATCTGAATTGTTGTTTACTCTAAATACCTTTCAAACCAGTAAAAGCTGTCCCTTAACGACGTGGAGGTTCGATACTAATACATTATTCTTATTATTAATATTATATAACAGTAAATTTAACATCGATAATTCTCGATGCTTCAAAGAAACTTGTTTTTGTTATATGTATTATATTTTTTTACCAAACCAACCTCAATATTCTTCTGAATTATATGACTCATGGAAATTCAAGATGGGAATGAGAGAAAAACCCCATCGTCTTCATCCAAACTGTTGAGCACAGAGGAAAAAGTTAATCACAAAAAGACAAAGTTGAAGAAGTACCAAACTTTATTACTTGAGGGTCATCTGCAGTGGCAGATCCAGGGTAAAAAATATTGGGGGAGAGATAACTTGAATTCCTACTTGGGCAAACCAATTTCACTTTCTCTCTCTCTCTCTCTCTCTCTATATATATATATATATATATATATATATATATATATATATATATATATATATATATATATATATGTATATATATATATATATATATATATATATATATATATATATATATATATATATATATATATATATATATGCATGAAAGACTCGACGTATAGGTGAGAATGGATGGGGAGAAAGAAAAGTCCAGACACTATACAGAGCTCTTTATTGACGTTTCGCCTCTTGGCTTCCTCAGAATGGAACTGACAAGAGAGATGGAAGATCGCCGCTCGACCATTCGTAGAGTTAGTCTGGGTCGCGGTCAATTGCTCTCCCTTGGCCGTTTTCCCCTCGTCTCGACCCTTTCGCCTCTTCATTAATGAGCCTTGCCGCACCTGTCGCCAGCTTGAAGAAGCCGTCCCGGTGATTTGTCGACCTATAGGAGAGAATATATGTAGCTTCAATAATCCTACGCTCACGTTTTGATAAACCTTTTTGAACTATACTCACCCCATCCCATTTGGGTAAATGCCCACATTCATCTATATGCACCACTAACGAGTTTGAAGTTCTATGTGCCCGGACGTCCCTCGTGTGCTCACTAAGTCTAGTTTTGATGTCCCTACCAGTCTCTCCGTAATAACTCTTGTCGCACCCTTCACACGGAATCTGATAGATTATGCCCCTATCCGTTTGGGCCCTAAACTTTTTGTGCGAAACCAATTTCTTGATCTTCGTCCCAGCATGATCGGCAACTAGCAAACCCGTTTTCCTGAGGGCCACATTTATGCTCTGCGCAGCCTTGCAGTAAGGCGCTGAAAGGTACCTGACCCCATCCAATGTGCCTGTCAAGGCCTCATTATCCGCGGTCCCATTTGTCGTGCTACTCATTTTGCCTCTTTCCGATATCCCGACCGCTTTATACCTCAACTTTATTAAGAGACCCTCCGGATATTTTAGTTTCATAAAAGCATTCTTAATGTAGTTATACTCATCAGTTAAAAACTGTTGGCTATAAATTCCTGAAAGTACTGACATCAATGAGAAATTAGAGCGGTTGAATGAGATAAGCGGTACCATACAGTTTACTGTGGAGGAAGAAGTTAATAACAGGATTCCTTTTCTGGACACACTTATACATAGGGTTGGGAGTGCAACTGAGTTTTCCGTTTACAGGAAACCCACTAATAAGGATGACTTCATCCATTATTTATCGGGACACAGCGATAGAACGAAGACTGGGGTAGTGATAGGATTCTACCTCAGGGCCATCCGGATTTGTAGCCAACAGTTTTTAACTGATGAGTATAACTACATTAAGAATGCTTTTATGAAACTAAAATATCCGGAGGGTCTCTTAATAAAGTTGAGGTATAAAGCGGTCGGGATATCGGAAAGAGGCAAAATGAGTAGCACGACAAATGGGACCGCGGATAATGAGGCTTTGACATGCTCATTGGATGGGGTCAGGTACCTTTCAGCGCCTTACTGCAAAGCTGCGCAGAGCATAAATGTGGCCCTCAGGAAAACGGGTTTGCTAGTTGCCGATCATGCTGGGACGAAGATCAAGAAATTGGTTTCGCACAAAAAGTTTAGGGCCCAAACGGATAGGGGCATAATCTATCAGATTCCGTGTGAAGGGTGCGACAAGAGTTATTACGGAGAGACTGGTAGGGACATCAAAACTAGACTTAGTGAGCACACGAGGGACGTCCGGGCACATAGAACTTCAAACTCGTTAGTGGTGCATATTGATGAATGTGGGCATTTACCCAAATGGGATGGGATGAGTATAGTTCAAAAAGGTTTATCAAAACGTGAGCGTAGGATTATTGAAGCTACATATATTCTCTCCTATAGGTCGACAAATCACCGGGACGGCTTCTTCAAGCTGGCGACAGGTGCGGCAAGGCTCATTAATGAAGAGGCGAAAGGGTCGAGACGAGGGGGAAACGGCCGGGGGAGAGCAATTGACCGCGACCCAGACTAACTCTACGAATGGTCGAGCGGCGATCTTCCATCTCTCTTGTCAGTTCCATTCTGAGGAAGCCAAGAGGCGAAACGTCAATAAAGAGCTCTGTGTAGTGTCTGGACTTTTCTTTCTCCCCATCCATTCTCACCTATACGTCGAGTCTTTCATGCATATATATATATATATATATATATATATATATATATATATATATATATATATATATATATATATATATATATATATATATATATATATATATATATATATATATATATTAACACATGTGTCTCTTTAGACAATTTAAACGCTCTGTGTTTATGACCGCAGTTTATAGGACTTTAAAGTAAATAAATAACCTAAACGCTCTGAAGATGCCATAAACTGTGACGAAAGCGTAGCTATAGTATAAAAATTAAAGGATGCCACTTGGCGTGTGTCCTGCAGACCATTTTTTTTTAGCGTGTATCCTACTAGGGTGTTGTTAGATTTGGTTTTGGTTTAGGTACTCACCCAGAAAGCATAACCACACCACACCTAACCTAACCTAACTATTTTTTTATATATAATATTTAAGAGTACGACCAAACACGTCAAAAGTCAATGTCAAAATGAATAAACGTTTGAGCCAAATTCGATTGCAAATTTTAATATTTTATAATTTTATGATTTCAGTGAAGCAACAGAATTTGGGGTTGAAACAACATTTTAAAGCAGATTTTTAAAAAAAGTCTAGAACTTTTTTTCTCAAAAATGACTTAATCTAATTTTTTATGTTTACCCTAATCCAAATATATGCTAAGGTAGGACACAAAACGCAGTAAGACACAAAAAGTGATAGGACACAAAAAGTGATAAGACACAAAACGTAGTAAGACACAAAAAGTGATAGGACACAAAAAGTGGTAAAACACAAAAAGTGGTAGGACACAAAAAGTGGTAAGACACAAAAAGTGGTAGGACGCAAAACGTAGTAAGACACAAAAAGTGATAGGACACAAAAAGTGGTAAGACACAAAACGTAGTAAGACAAAAAAAGGGGTCGGACACAAAACGTAATAAAACACAAAAAGTGATAGGACACAAAAAGTGGTAAGCCACAAAAAGTGGTAGGACACAATAAGTAGTAAGACAAAAAGTGGTATGACACAAAAAGTGGTAAGACACAAAAAGTGGTAAGACACAAAATTGATAGGACACAAAAAGTGGTAAGACACAAAATGTGGTAGGACACAAAAAGGGGTAAGACACAAAAAGTGGTAAGACACAAAAAGTGGTAAGACACGAAAGTGGTAAGACACAAAAAGTGGTAGGACACAAAAAATGGTAGGACACAAAACGTAGTCAAACACAAAAAGTGGTAGACACAAAAAGTGGTAGGACAAAAAACGTGGTAAGACACAAAAAGTGATGGGACACAAAAAGTAGTAGGACACAAAAAGGATGATGATTGCCTGAGGGGCAGAGATACCTCAACCATAAAGCCAAACAGTGGTTGTTGCCACCAAAAAATGATTTTAAAAAATAATATTAAAAAAAGGCAATAGCTTCGCCAATCCCCCTTACGGTGCGAGCTTGCACTTCGCTACTAAGATTAAAATTTAAAATCTAAAAAAAAGCAGTCATGGTTAAATTTTTATAAATTTTCTGAACTTCGCCAATTATAATAATTTTAAAAAGGAACTCTAAACTAATTTTCTGAACTTCACCATTTGTAATTCTTTGGGTTTTAAAAAATTCACAGAATTTCGATACTTATATTTATTTCTGAACTTCACAATTTTGTTTTTTGACATTATAAAAGAATTATTAGAAATAACTTTGATAAAAACATAAGTCATAACCAAACTAAGATGAAATTATTATTCAAATACTCAAAAAATTCCCCTTCTTAAATTATAGAGTTAGTGATGATGATGATGATGATTATAGATTTTCTTGAAACCCCAAGAATTATCGAGATTAAATTTAATTATATAATAACTAAGAATTTCGATACTTATATTTATTTCTGAACTTCACAATTTTGTTTTTTGATATTATAATTATATAATAACTAAGCAAATATACTTTACTACTACTGTTAGTAGTAGTAGTATCATCACTGTCTGTAGCAAAGGAACATAAGGGGAAGGGTTCGGGAGACTGCCCCTCCCTGATAAGGAAAGGTCCCCCACCCCACCTAATATCCTTTTCTACAGACCCCATGTGAGGCTCTTGCGGGCCGAGTTGTCCATTCGGCCTCGGTTCCGAGTTCGAACCCCCGCGAAGACATACATGCAAGATTTCACCGCTCGCAGGAGGCAGCCGTCAATTATGGCTCATTACTCTTCCGTCTCTCGGAATCCGTCCGAGTGAGTTTCAGTCCGCACTCCCCACACGCGAAAAGGGTAGTTCTCCCATGGGCCACGAATGGTGACCCTTGGATAGCCCATGGTTAGTGGCAAAACACAGTATTATTGCTCACCCCCCCTTCCCCAAGCCCCGCCCCCCGACTCCTGTTTAGTCCCTTACATTATACTAGCCAACAAATTTTAACTTTGTCTCTGCTACTTGAGTAAATAGTGTTGTAACTAACTAATTCTAGTGCGCTGATTCCAAATCTTTGCTCAGATTTACCCTAGCACGTCACCTTGGATCAATTAATCATATCATTTTTACGAGTTTGAGAAGAATGAGACGTTTCTGGGCAAAGGTTTGGAATCGAGGCACCCTATTTGGCATTATGTACGTCCTTTTGCCGACCCAGACAAGATATGTACTACATATAAAAGAGGTAGTACTCACCTAACTATAAATTTCTTCAAAAATGTTTGAGACTCTTGCTCTTGTGCTTGTACGTGGATATAGGATCCTCCCATTGTAGGAACCAGCAGTAGTCACCCATTATATTTTCGTTGAAGTGGCCTTGATACCTGCTTCCCATCATTGCGATATCTCGGTGGAACCTTTTCCCATGTTCGTCACTAATATCACCCATATTAGATGGAAAGAAATCTAGATGCGAATGCAAGAAATGCATCTTAAGAGACATCCGACACCCCATTCGTTGATAGGCCTTTAGCATGTTGACCACTAGTTCTTCATGGTTTTCAGCCCTATGATTACCAAGGAAGTTTTGCACTACATGGACAAATGAATCCCATGCTGTCAACTCAATTGGAGTTAGTTTATTTCTGAACTCCCTGTCACGTATCAATTCTCTGATCTCCGGCCTTACAAAAATGCCAGCTTTAAGTTTAGCATTGGTTTTCTTTGCACCAAATTTCTCTTCGAGATACTGGAATCCATCAGAATCATGGGCCATTGCTTTACCAAAATTCGTGTTAAGGCCAAGTTTGATATGAAGTGGTGGAAGGTAGATCTTCTGTGGATGTACCAAAGGCATGTGCTTTACATTGTATCGGTCAACTATGTGTTCTTCTCTTTTGGGCCACCTGTCGTCACGGCTGTTCCATAGGCATAAGAAGCACATATTCTTTGTATATCCTAGCTGCAGTCCAAGAAGTAAAGAAATTACCTCTAGATCACCACAGATATTCCACTTATGATGCGAGTAATGAACACCTTCCAAAATAAATACCTGCGACAGGAATTGAAGGGTTTTTTGTTACCATTGTGTAGCAACACAGCTTTGAGGCTAGCAGTGCTTGCATCGATGAATAGTCTTCATTCATCAGATAAATGCTCGTTTCCAAGCTGATTCATGAGGCCATTAACATTAGTACAGAAACAAGCACCATCTTCTTCTTTATGGAAGGAAGCTAAGGCCTCACGGCGTTTACGGAAAGTAGATATTTTTGCACCGTCCTCTAGAAGATTCCATTGCTGTAGTCTGGAGCCCAACAGTTCTGCGTTCTCCTTTGGCAATGACAAATCCCTCACCAAATCATTCAATCTTTCTTGATTTATCAACTGGATCTTCTTTTCCTTATAACCATACGCATTCACTTCATCGTCATTGTTATCTTCCTCTTCAGGCGATGAATCATCTTCTTTAACTGCACTAGTTGATGGAGGAACTAGGATTGGCATCTCCATATTTTGGGGGACTGGTTTTATAGCTGACTTACAATCTGGATATACAATTTTTGACTCGTTTTTATTTGAGAATCCCGCAATATTTGTCATAAAAAAGTAGCAATCAAAATCATGATTTGTTGGCTCACGCTACACCATTGGTACAACAAAAGGCATACTCTTCCGTTTGCTATTTAACCACTGTGTGAGCCCCGTATAAGACACAGTATAAGATTTGTGAGGTGCCCAGGGATTGTCTTGGTCACAAACTTTACAACCAAATTAATAATTGTATGCAGTTTTCACTCTTTTTGCTAAATTTTTTCGCTGGTTGCTTTGAGTATATCTTCCACAGATATAACCAAAGTTGTCTGGGCTACTTATACATCCTCGCCAATTCATGTTTTCAACTTAGTTTGTATATATCCTGTTATATACTTTTGTACAATCTTATTTCATTTACAAATTAATTGGGATAAACCTGAAAGAAAAATGCAATTAATCACTGTATGTAAAAACCGTTTCAACACCACTACTATAATGGTTAAATTTGGCAACGTGATAAAGCAGGAGTGAAACGCAGGAACCAAACACACACAACACTTCTTCTCACTACAGTAGCCAAAGCAACACTGCCCATATGTGTAACTAAAGAGTATGTGTGTAATTCAGGAACCTTACGTGCTAGAACAAATGTGATTACAGATTCGGAATCAGCATACTCGATTTAGTATAAATCACAAGCTAATATCCAAATAGCAAAATCATTGTTGACTAGTGTTATTCGATAGGGGGATATGGTCCCCCGATAGAAGGGACGGATAGTACAATTAGGTAACAACCCCAAGGTCAACCCTTACACTTACCACTCGGCGGTGTCGTTGTCATGGCAACCGGAGATAGATACACTCAGCTATGGAGTTACAAGCGCGCACTCTGTTAAAATCGTCTCCATCCATACATATCAACATAATCCACCCCATATGCTGATGTCCATATCCTCTTTCCCTCACACATTCCTCCACCCATCCTCGCTATTCATCAGCGATTACAAGAACCTATTTCACTAATTTATTATTCATTGCATTCACTTTCATCACATTTATTATTACACTCCTTAAGGTATTCATTTCAACACCTTGGTCTTAGTAAGAGAGTACTTGTGTAAATTTCGCTTCTCAACACTCATTATTTGTATGTGCTTCCTCCTCCTCCTTCACACTACAATGTCACTCCCAGACAAAACAGTTACCAAGGAAAGGTTCTGATTTACCATTTTCTTTCTTAACACTCATACCTTTACTATTCACAAGTGTTTTTACGTCCTTCACACTGCACCGACAATCCCATATATTAAAGCAGTGGTCCCCAACCAGCAGAGTACCGCGGACCGCATCGACAAGTCCGAAGTGGCCCGAGAGTCGCATTAACAAGTCCGAGATGACCTGAGGGTCGCATCGACAAGTCCTATTTGGCCCGGGTGCGGCATCGATAAGTCCAAGATGGCCCGGGGACTGCATCGACGAGTTCGAGATGGCCCTGGGGATGCATCGACTAGTCCGACATGGCCCGTGGGCCGCATCGACAAGTCCGAGATAGCTAGGGGACTGAATTGACAAGTTCGAGATGGCCCTAGGGCCTCATTAACAAGTCCGATATGGCCCGAGGGCCGTATCGACAAGTCCCAGATGCCCGACGGCCGCATCGACAAGTCTAAAATGGACCGAGGGCTGCATCGACAAGTCGAAATGTCTCGAGGGTCGCATCGACAAGTCCGAGATGGCCCGAGGGCCGCATCGACAAGTCCAAGATGGCTTGGAACTGCATCAACGAGTTCGAGATGGCCCTAGGGCCTCATCAACAAGTCCGAAATGGCCCGAGGGCGGCATCGACAAGTTTCAGATGCCTGAAGGCCGCATCGACAAATACGAGATAGCCCGAGGGTCGCATAGACAAGTTCGAGATGACCCAAGGGCCGCATCGACAAGTTCGAAATAGCCCGGGTGCAGCATCGACAAGTCTGAGATGGCCCAATTGCCGCATTGACAAATCCGACATGGCCCGGGGACTGCATCGAAGAGTTCGATATTGCCCAAGTGCCGCATCGACAGATCCGGGATGGCTCGGGGGCCGCATCGACAAGTCCGATATGGCTTGTGGACTAAATCGACAGGTTCAAGATGCCCCTGGGGCCTCATTGACAAGTTCGAGATGGCTTGAGGGCCGCATCGACAGGTTCCAGATGCCCGAAGGCCGCATCGACAAGTCGAAATGTCCCGAGGGTCGCATCGACAACTCCGAGATGGCCCGCGGTACGCATCGACAAGTCAGAAATGGCCGGAGGGTCGCATCGATAACTCCTAGATGGCCCGCGGTACGTATCGACAAGTCAGAAATGGCCCTAGGGTCACATCGACAAGTCCGAGATTGCCCCAGGGCTGCATCGACAAGTCCGAGATGGACCGAGGGCCGCATCGACAAGTCTGGGATGGCCCGAGTGACTCATGAACAAGCCCGAGATGGCACAGGGGCGCATTGAAAAGTCCTTGATGGCCCGGGGACTGAATCGACAAGTTCGAGATGGCTTGAGGGCCACATTGACAAGTCCAAGATGCTCGAAGGCCGCATCGACAAGTCTGAAATAAACCGAGGGCCGCATCGACAAGTCGAAATGTCCCGATGGTCGCATCGACAATTCCGAGATGGCCTGCGGTACGCATCGACAAGTCAGAAATGGCCCGAGGGTCGCATCGACAACTCCTAGATGGCCCGCGGTACGCATCGACAAGTCAGAAATGAACCGAGGGCCGCATCGACAAGTCAAAATGTCCCGAGGGTCGCATCGACAATTCCGAGATGGCCTGCGGTACGCATCGACAAGTCAGAAATGGCCCGAGGGTCGCATCGACAAGTCAGAGATTGCCCCAGGGCCGCATCGACAAGTCTGAGATGAATCGAGAGCCGCATCGACAAGTTCCAGATGCCCGAAGGCTGCATCGACAAGTCTGAGATGGCCCGAGGGCCTCATTGACAAGCCCGAGATGGCACAGGGGCGCATTGACAAGTCCGTGATGGCTCAGGGACTGAATCAACAAGTTCGAGATGCCCCTAGGGCATCATTGACAAGTTCGAGATGGCTTGAGGGCCGCATCGACAAGTCCAAGATGCTCGAAGGCCGCATCGACAAGTCTAAGATGGCCCAAGGGCCGCATCGACAAGCCCGAGATGGCCCGGAGGCGCATTGACAAGTCCGAGATGTCCCGAGTGCCGCATCGACAAGTCCGATATGGCCCACAGGCCGATTCGACAAATCCTAGATGGCTCAAAGGCCGCATCGACACAAGTCCAAGATGGCCCGGGGGCCACATCGACAAGTCCTAGATGGCCCAAGGGCCGCATTGACAAGTTCGATATGGCCCTAGGTCGCGTACTGTATTGATGAAGGAACACGCTTCTTCTATTGATTAATATCGTCCTTTTTTTGCTTCAAGTGTTGCACGTAAACGCTCCAACTGGGCACAGTAAACCTCTTTGGTGCCAGTCTGATTTGGGTTAAGAAGTTCAAAATTAATCATGTCATTCATATTCTACCAAATGCATAAGAAAATCTACCGTGAGTAAGGCCTCTGTTTCCCATAGGGGTATTGTTTTTCCACCAAGACTAATCCATTGTCTAGAACGTTTAATACTATTTTATTTAACCTACTTTTCGTCTCCTAAAACAATCCTATTAAAAAATCATCAAATTTAGGAGTTTAGCGAATCACTTGAAGAGAATGAAGATGTTAACAGCAGAAGCGATTGAAACAACCTTAAAGAACTTTTTTTAAATCAAAGTCAAACGATTTTTACAAACATGGTATTGAAAATTTAGTAGAAATATGGTAGAAACGGGTGTAAATTATATTACTTATTAATCAATAAATACTTATCTATAACCCTATATTTTAAGAACGAGATTTTTTGAAGGTTTGAATAAGATTTTTTCTTTTAGTTCGGTTGTCACCTAAGTAGATTTAATTTTTTTATCAAAGTTATTTCTAATAATTCCTCTATAAGAAGAAGAAGAAGAACTACAGAACTACAGAACTACAGAATCTAGGACCAGCAAAGACCCTAAGGTCCGCTCGAGGCTAGTCCGCTACACTAAATCAAAAACTACGATACACCCTTATCTACGAGTGTATCTCTAACATGCTATTTTTTTTTTTTTTAATACTATCTACTGTACACACTTATCTACATGTGTACATTATCGTGCAATTTTAACTAATCAAACTAGGGGTCGGGGGAGATAGAAAGTTTTTCTTCTCATCTTCCGCAGCCACTCGACTGCTAGTGGTGAAAAGCTAAAGAAGAAGAAGAATAAGATGAAGATGAAGAAGAAGAAGATGATGAAGATGATGAAAATTAAGATTAAGATGAAGATGAAGATAAATATCAAAATGAAGAAGAAGAAGAAGAAGAAGAAGAAAAGGGTGTTCAGGGTGTTAAAATAAAGAGTCTATAAAGGGGATTAAAAAAGGCAGTTAAGATTAGCAAACAAGGCCGTATGACACACCCTCGCATGGGTGCCTGTGTAACCAAGCTCTTCCTGTTAAGGAAGAGAACAGCGGCTTGTTTAAATATAAATAATTTTATAGATTAATTTGATTTCTAGCCATAAAATAATCATAAACATGAATAAATAACGCAGACTTATAAAGGGTCTTTCAATAAGGTCGCTCGATTTTTAAATGTAAATAAAACAAGTTGTGTGTGATATATGCACTTAATTTATTTTCAAATTTGAAAGTAAATTTTATGACATTAAGTGTGGAATATAACGTTGTTCAAATGTACGCCGCGGCTTCGCTTGGTGGAACGTATTCGGGAGGTCCAATTTTCGATGACTTTGTCGCATTAATCTGGCTGAATTCGCTGGATAGTGTTCGTTATGTTGACTTTGAGGACATCAACTGTGTGCGGATTATTCGCATAGACCTGCAATTTAAGGTAGCTCCAATTAAAGTAGTCTAATGGCGTTAAATCGCATGATCTCGGTGGCCAGTTGACGTGGCCGCCACGCGAGATGACCCTGCCCTGAAATCGCTGGTGCAAAATGTCTATCGTGGCATGCGCAGTGTGGCGCGTAGCGCCGTCTTATTGGAACCACATGTCTTCAGTATCCATATCAGGCATAAAATCCAGTTGAGGCCACAAGAAGTTGCTTATCATCGATCTGTAGGTCTCGCCGTTGACGGTTATGGCAATCCCATCTTCGTTCTCAAAAAAATACGGACCGATGATTCCGTTAGACGTAAATCCGCACTAAACAGTGACTTTGTTGGGATACAATTCGTGCTGGTGTATCTCATGTGGATTGTTTTCGTCCCAAATTCGACAATTTTGCTTGTTCACAAATCCATTCATCCAAAAATAGGCCTCGTCGATGTGGCGAGGATAGAAATCACGTAATGCGCGGAACGTTTGTCGAACGGAGCACTGATTTTGATAATAACATTTGATGATTTGCACACGCTGTTCAACGCTATAACCTTCCATCATGACTTGCTAAGTACTACTGCACAGTGTACAGTGAGTTTGCCAGATGTCGCTTTAACAACATGGCCACTATCGCCTGACAAAGCTCGAGCGTCCTTGTTGAAAGACCCTTTAGTATGATCTAATACTTTATAATTTTGCTCTTCTTATGAGTCAAATTTTCCTTTAGTTTTATTCGTATTAAGTTGTACAAATCTTGTGTATTGAAAGGAGAAGAAATCATTTTTATTTCTAAAAAAAAATGCGATGCGTTTTCGAGGCACTTAAAAAAAACCCGGAATCTGCTCTAGATACCGGCGCGATATAACCAGGGTGCTAAACCTAAAAGGAAATCCCCTCCCCCTCCCCCCATGACGGGCAATTTCTTATCTAAACGTAATCTTTTTTTTCTAAACACCTCAGAAGGAATATGCCACATTTAGTGCAAAAAAAATGAGGAAAAGAATTGTTTAGAAAGCTCGTAAACAAACAGTTGTTACGGCCTAGAATCTGACAGATACGCATTTACTGGCAGAATTTCATTTTGCTTAGTAAAGGATTCGCGAGCACCGCTGACAGAAACCAGACAATTTCGAAGTCTTAGGTGAATTTTAGTTCACCTTTCGAAGAAGAGATAAATACTTTTTTCATTGCAGAAGTAATAACTAAATGAGGACTTAAGCACCTCACTGCTCCCGCCCATCGTCTTGCGTGGGAACCTGCTCGGATGTTTGCCATTCATTGATTTCGTCTTAACTATGACGGCCACTTGAACTGACATAATTAAGGGCTTATGTGAAAGCTGGTTTGAGGACTAGCCAACAGCGGAAGCATAAATCAGAAATTTTCTTGAAACTGGGGCATAACTGCGAGTCCCGGACGGATGAGAGATCATCATCGCCCAGAGGACCCGGCCAGCATCATAGTGGGAAGTAGCACCCGTCTCTATGTAATTGCATGCGGTTATGGCGCAAGTACTCGGTTGCTATTGCCATAAAGTCCACCATGAATCATTCCTCTTGAGGTCCCCACTCGAGATCCATCTCATTCATCCATCACCCATGATCCTGGCACACCCAAGCGGGGGACCAACTGAAAAATGGACGGGAGCGTTCACTCAATTTTCGAACCGTTTTCGACCTCACCTAACCAAACCGCTACCTCCTTTACTACCTCACCACATCATTTTTTACCCAAAACACTGTAATTTCACTTTCTTACATAGAGAGAATAATAATTCAAGAAATAAGAGGAAAAGAACACAAGACCATGGAGACCCTCACTAAGAGAGTCCCCCTACAGCCAATACCTGAAATGAAGACGCCTGAAAAGAACAAGCTTTGCGAGACGCTATTCGCTGAACTGAGAGTAGCCCTCGTTAAGCTGATCGAAGTTTCCTCTGGCTTCATCGCCATTTTTGGGGAAACCGAGGATGTCGACCTGCTCCTGCCCGAAGGGGGAGCCGAAGTACTAAAATCAACTAACTTCGAAGCAAAGACACCCCCACAAGTGGCAGCAAACCGTAGCATTATCTGCCGCAAAGTTGAAAGCTGGGTTGGTGAGTACTCTGCTGACGAAATTAAAAGTAAAATAGAAAGGCAACACTCATGGGCGAAGGTCAAAGAAGTGATCAAATTCGCGACCACACGCATGTTTTTTAAAGTGATCTTTCTATCGACCGAAATGGCACACAAAGCCACAACGGAAGGACTCCTCGTTTTCAACATGAGGATTTCTGGATGCAACATCGAACAGGAAAAGTTCCATAGCATCCAGATGTGCTTTGTGTGTTACAAGTTGGAAACACACACGACGACGAGCCCCGAAAAAGGAAAACTGTGGTGCAGCGAATGCTCCACAGGACACCGCTACGATCCCTGCAAAAGCACAGATAAAAAAAAAATGTGTGAACTACAAGGGCGGACATAGGACGATGGCCCTAAACTGCCCAAAGAGGAAAGACATCATAAAGAAGATTTAGGAAGAAGAAAAGAAAAAAAACTAAATACGTACGCAAGCACAGTGAAGAAAAGCGAAGGGACGCTACCAACGATGGCATCCGCATCCCAAATAAACTTCACCAATGACTTCAGTGCAAAAATCTTGATTTGCATCACGCATGCAAACGTGGCTAGCGCGGTAAAGCCTAGATGCTATAACCAGGTCCTAAACGCGCTACTGAAGGCAAACAACCTGCCTTCGGTCATTATGCCCACGAACCTTGAAGGCTCTAAGATATTTAAGGAGTTAGTCATTAGGAGCAACGCAAATATCAAGTCTGGATTGGAAGAAGCAATTGAAGCACCCTCATCAGAGGAGTCCGAGGAGGAAGGGAACAAGAAGAAGAAGACAAAGAACAAGAAGACGATGAAACCACCTTTTCGGACAGTGACGAGGGCCCATGCACTTGTACACGAGCGACGGAGAGTAAGTCAAAAAATCCTAGTCCTTCACCGAAGAATGAAATGCCTGGGCACAGTAAAACTGGCCCACAGGCCAAGAAGAAGAAAAAAACAAGAGGAAGCATGGGTAATTACGTCTCATCATGAAACTGAACGCACTAAGAATATTGGAAATCAACACCAACGGCTGGACGACAAAAATGTCTCTTTACGGAAACTTATTTAGAGAAATTGATGCAGATGTCATCTTAATTTCAGAACATGGGATCGACACATGTAATTCTGAAATAAAAATCTGTAATTACGATGTGTTAATCACAAATCATTTACAAGAGCGGCACGACGGTGACGCTACCGCCATCAAAAAAAGGGATCAAGTACAAGCCAATCAGAAATCTCGAAGAATCCTATCTCGCGATTGAGGTGGAACTCGACATTGGGAAGCTGGTCATCGCTGCCGGGTACCAGCCACTGAGGAGAGGATACTTACCGATCCATTCTCTTGCTGGCCTATTTGGCAGAAGAGCCCCCACCATATTAATGGGGGATCTGAACACTAGATGTCATGAATCCGGCTACAGGACCTTTAATGGAAGTGGAAGGTGCATAGACACTATGCTGGACAGAAACATGGTCTAGAAGAGCTCAACCAGTTGATCCTTGAACAACAGAGGAGGCGTTGGGACGATGCGATCGAGAGTCTCGATCAAGATGTATCTCCCAAAGATTTTTTGAATAAAATCAGGCGTCTTATAAGATCAACTGGAAAAAAGAAGAAAATAGAAATATTAAAGGAAGACGGAACCATCGAAACAGAAGAAAGAAGAATAGAAAAAATATCCGACGTTATTGGGGAAAGAAATCTTCAGTATATCCGAAGAAGAAAATAAAGATTTTGATATAGAGTTCGAGAACAACATTGTAGACGAGCTTAACACACAAATACATAGGACGCATCGTCACCACCCGGTAGAAAGACAACGCGATGGAGACGCCGAGACCACCGAAGAAGAACTACTTTGCGCGCTCCGCTCATTACATCAGAAAGCCCGAGGACAATCGGGGCTTACGAGGCTAAACTTCGAAAAGGCACCAGCCAGCGTCATTGAGGGAATGAGAATAATTTTCAACGCGTGTCTAAATACGGGATAATGCCTGATGCTTATAAAACGGCAAATATGATCTCCTTGCCAAAGCACGGAAAGGACCCAACGTTAAGAAAGAGCTACCAGCCAATTTGACTTCTAGAATTTGGCGGGAAGCTCTTCGAGAACATCCTCAACCAAAGACTGGGGTTTCACCTGGAGGAGAACAAATTTTACTTCTAGAATTTGGCAGGAAGCTCTTCGAGAAGATCCTCAACCGAAGACTAGGATCTCACCTGGAAGAGAACTCCCTCTACAACCCATGCTAATACGGGTTTAGAAAAAAAAGGAAGTACGGAGATGGCGATAAACGTCATCACGGAAAAGCTTGACCAAGCCAAACGGGAAAGGAATTACGTGGACATTGTTTGTCGGGATGTTTCAAAAGCCGTTTGATTAGGTCTGGCAGCGGAGTATGCAGTTTAAGATCCTACGGCTGGGCCTAAGTGAAAACTTAAAAAGAACTATCTCTGATTATGTCATGAAGGGATCAGCGTATGTCGGTTTAAGGTGCACGGACGGACATAAGTTTCCGCTCAATGCGGGCCTCCCGCAGGGAAGGTGTCTGTTCCCTACTTTTTACTCGATATACACCACGGATGTCCTAGCCCCTGTGTACCCCTCTTCCCCCACCATTCAATACGCCGATGATTTCAGCCAGATAATCACATGTCCATGGAGAGATGCGCCGTGGCAAGCTCGTATGACAGCGGCAGAAAACGAAAGATTGAACAACTACGAGGCACAATGGAAGATCAAACGAACCAAGAGAAATTCACACTTACACACTTACGTACATCAATTCTCAATTCGCAATCGAAGAAAGCCGGCAAGGCTTAAAAGTCCATTGCTAAGGGCAGAGCCGTAAGAATGTATAGTGCCCCCTTCCCCAATCAAGAATGTGGGGCCCCCATAGCACTATATAATACATATACAAGTAGTGCCAGTCACGACAAAGACTATTTATGGCACAGTTGAAAGGGAATAGATAAATCAGATAATTACAGAAAATGTGTATTCGAAAAAAATTATTTTCGTTAATAAAAATAAAATTGGGCCACAGTGGAGCCCTTTCAAGAGCCCCCCCCCCTTCCCCCAGCCGGGGGAAGGGGAACGGTTGCTACGGCTCTGGCTAAGGGTGATAAGAAGAAGAAAAGGAGGAGGAAGGAAAGTTACAACATCTATAACTACAAGGTGTTGAAGCAAGTTCATCCCGACACCCGTATTTCATCGAAAGCCAACTCCATTCGGAATTATTTCGTCAAAAAGTTGTTGTGTTTCATAAGTCTTGTTGTCATTATAAGTGCCTAGTTTTAGTCGCGTGCGATTCTCTAAGTTACTCTGTCGGTTCGTCGGTCAGACGGGCGAATGGTAACCACTTTAGCTTTCAATCGTTTTGGGGGTAATAACAGCGTAACTATTCGACCGATTCTAACGATATTTGAAACCCTCATGTTGTTTTACATTCAAAATTCTAACAAAATTTGAAGCCCTTATGTTGTTTTACATTCTTTTTCGAAAGATATAATTTCCAAGGTCCTCCCATGATTAGTCTGGGAATTATTTGGCAATAGCTTCGTAGCTATTCGGCCGATTTTAACGAGATTTGAAACCCTGATGTTACTTTACATTCTCTTCCGAATGATATACTTACCGAGATCGTCCCAATGTTAGTTTAGGTAATATTAAAATAAAACTAACCTTGTGTCGAATTGCCCCACTTGTTGAGAGTTTTGAAGGTCATAGGGTCATAAAGTCATAAGTAAAAATAATTGAGAACATAATGTCTGTTGACCTTGTTTTGTATTGAAAGAAGCGACATTAAAATTCGCTCCTTTAATCGAAACGGCCATATTTAATGGTATTTTAATATTAAAACAAAGCAAAATTGGTATTTTGCCAATTCCCATACAGCTAAGGTCACTTACCACAAAAATGAGGTATCAGTCGCTACCAAAGTCAATAAAACAAATAAATTCTATAAGAAATGTGGCAACATTTTTATACTAAGTTAAGATCTAATCAGCCCATTATCGTTAGACCTAATTCGCACACACTCAGATAAATTTAGTGGCAAAAGTGACCATAATATTGGCCAAATAAAAGGATCGGACTAAATATATATATATATATATATATATATATATATATATATATATATATATATATATATATATATATATATATATTAATCCATCTGTACTCTTTTTGAGGCTTTCTAATTCTTGGTTGGCACCTATTGATTAACGTGGGCTCTGAACTAAGGGTGTCTCCAGCCTATTTCTTAGATGCCCCCCGTCCCCTACGGAATAACGTAGGTTCCGAAGAACGGATGTCAACAGCCTATTATTTCTCAGATGGGACCTACTGCTTAACGTGAGCTCCGAACCAAGTGTGTCTACAGCCAATTATTTCTTAGTTTGGAGCCTACTGATTAACGTGGGCTCCGAACTACAGGTGTTACAGCCTATTATTTTTTTAGAGTTTGTGGAGTGGGGTTTACTGATTTTCGTAGAATCCGAACCATGGGTATCAAACCATCCTGCGACGAATCACACCTGATGTGGCATAACTTCGCTTTAAAACTTTCAGGCCTATCGTTAGATCTGGAACCACGTAATTTCAAGCCACTTTGATTCTTAATATATATTGACTCTAGGGTTATTATATATATATATATATATATATATATATATATATATATATATATATATATATATATATATATATATATATATATATATATATATACAGGGTGTTCGGAAAGTCACTGTGCACTTTTCTAATATTTTTTTTATATTTCAGATTTCGACCCCAAACCATTTATGTTAATAAATATGTAAGTGCAACTGATAGCGGTGTTTAGAAACAAAATAAGAAGGGTCCAAGCCAGTATTGATGCCAAGGAAGGTCACTTTCAACATAATTTATAATTGTCATTCATATTTACCTCCTGTATTCTATATTGAAACATTTATGTTAATAAATATGTAAGTGCACAGTGACTTTCCGAATACCCTGTATATTATCCAATTTGTACATCAAAGTGTTAATCGGAAGCCATATTTCCACTTGGTTAGGCCATGACCCATGCATGACCCGGTCTTAATAATGGAATTATAAGAATTGTCGCCTCCTACAATGGGGTAGTAAGATTAGCCCTTAAATTTCTCCCATGGGGAGATAATGGGTTGGTACCACTTGAATAATACCCCCATGGAACTGTTAAATGACGTTAGACCCGGTCTATTCTACTCTTGCCCACTTTTAATCCTTTGGTATAGTATTATATAGATACCCAACCAATGGGTATGACGGAGATGAGAGGTAGGATAACAAAAACAATCCACAGGACTTATGAAATGCTATTTTGACTCAAGTGGACAGTCCATCCCGGTGATATTGTAGTCTCAAAACCACTGTGTGGTAACGCAGACTTGCAATGTGATTGTGTCACTGGTTAATCACATTCTGGGCATTTCTAGAGAGGTCTGAGGCTGAAGGCAGCACTTAATCCCTCATGACAGCTTGGTACTTTTTTTTAATTAATGACGCCATCGCGTACAATGAGAGAGAGGACCCACCCCTGAACTTGACATACAGCCCATACAATTACAGAGCGGCAACCATGCTTTATTGTTGGCACTATGCCCTCTCAATTCCGCTCCCTTCCCCTTCCTGCCCTCATACGGACTCTAACGTTTACTAGGGTCAAGAACAAGTGGAACATGAACTCGTCGGACCACAAGACACCTGATCCAATTGCGATGAACATGTGTCCAAACCATTGGACGGAGCTTCTGCTGAAGGTTGATCAGCGGCTTTTGGCGGCCTTTACATGACTTCATGTGTTGTGCAGGCAGTCAACGACTGACTGTTCTGACGGAAGCATTAACCTAGCCGCCCCCTTGCCATTCATGTTGCAGCTGAACTGCGAGGGGGGGGGGGGGTACTATTCCGAAGGTTTATGCGACGCATAGAGCTATCTTCACATTGCGTACTGGCCCTGGTTCGTCCAGAACGAGGTCAGTCTTGAATGTTTCCACTTTCTTAGATCCTCTTCGACACTTTTGCAACACCGGAATGTGATCCGCCGACCCTCCTGGCGATTTGTGGACAGCTTAGAGTCTTTGGACCCTCCTTGTCAGCAAGCAGGGGCGGATTTAGGTATAGGCAATATGGGCAGCAGCCCGGGGGAGCAGCTTGCCAAGGGCGGCTTAGATTACCGGAGAGGGAAGATAATGCGAGCACCCAGCATATATATACACAATTGCAAGTGTGAGTAGTTTTAAATGGTAAGACCACACGCTCACTAAATAAGTTGGTTTGTACATAATTGTTAGAATGTTTATTTATATTTTTTTGAGTTCTTTATGTTGGATATGATTCCGAAGGGGGTCGTTGAGAGGGGGTCTCGCCTAGGGCGTCATATAGGCTAGGACGGCCACTGGCAGTGAGCATATCAAATTTCTTTCCTCCACGGCATAGTTACGTGTTTTTTTCATTATCATATCATTATCAGATCCTGTCGACATGGAATATCATATTAATTAACAAATATATGTTGTATGAAGTCATTTTGACTGTAACATACTGCATACTGATACCAGAATTTCATAAATTTCATTGTACATATATTTAGCTTTCCAAACCTACACCAACATATTCATAGACATACACAAGAAATAATAAATATTATATATATATATATATATATATATATATATATATATATATATATATATATATATATATATATATATATATATATATCAATCAACTTAATTTTCGTAGCCATAGAGAGCACATAGGCTACACATAACGTTAAATAAACCAATTGAATTTCTGTATCTATAGACCACATAGCATATACATAACATTAAATAAATAAACAGAATTTCCGTATCCATAGACACCGCATAGCCGACCAACCACTGCACCCCATCCCCCCTGTCTTGTGGGTTTTGCCTTTTTAGGCAAAGGCTAGAGGAAGGATACCTCAAGCACAATCCAGGAAAACAGACCGGTGTCTCGGCAGCTCCGACTCCCTGCAGCCGAGGATGAAGCCTGGTAGTCTCGAGCCTCTCCTGCCACCAGGGTCCTTCTCCCCTCGGTCTTTATACGGGTCCGAAGACTGCACACATTCCTACCCGTTTAAACCTAGTGCAGGCTCATGCCCTTAAGATGGTATCTGTCATCACCGATCTCGATGGACTTCCCAAAGCCAAGGTGTAGTAAAATTATTCTATTATTCTTCACTTTCTCTAACTAGGCACTAGACTTTAAAGGATTGTGTAACTCAACAGAATTTCTGTAACCATAGGAACTGTAATTACAAGAATATCTGCGTTTATTGACTGGACAAAGCTTTCACACAAATCTGTACTTCGCAATCTCCCTTACCTTTGCATAAATCGGGGTTAAGTAGCTTTATTGCCCCTGCCCTCCGGAATCTTTTATCTTTGTTTTCGCCTTTATTATATTCTTATCCTTTTTTTCACATCTCACAGTTCTTATTTGTTTCAGGGTTCAATTTCTTCATCAGATGTACTACTGTAGCGTGCCGAGTAGTACAAGCTGGTGGTTTAATAGCTTAGCTTGAATGAGTCTTTTTTGATACTTAGGATACCGCAGTAGATACGCTGCTCGCCAACGGTAATCCAGCGACGCAGGGAGCCGTTCCAAATTCACCGCACGCTACTTTCGTTCTTTATTTATCATCAACTATTTCCCTACGACCCTACACTGCTATACTGGCGAAGCAAATCCGTTTTTGTATCGTTCACCAAACCGAATGGCCTAAAAGGAAATGTTTAACTACCCAAATTATAGTAACTGATATTAGTCAGTCGTGTTTAGGCATGATGAAATAAGTTCATGTTGTGATTTCATCATGAAGTCCTGTTTCACACAAGCATGCACATAACCACACCTAACTTTATATGGAGTGCAGAAGCTCTCGTTAGCTTAGTGGTTACGTCGTTAGATTTCTGGCTTCGCGGTATCGTGTTTAATTTTATCGAGCGTGGACATAAAACTTCAGCGTTTGCGAGGCAGTGGCAGTCCATTGGGCGGAACCGCTAGACCTATGCCCCGCGGTGGTATGTAGTTCTAACACACGCCTTGTTGGCGTCAAAGAAACACATAATACTATGCAGATAACTTTCCCACCACCGATGACTAGTCCCTTGTGCTTTCGGGCTCACTAGCGATTGTCATTCTGGTCCTTATGTGAATTTCCAGATCCGGTTTGTGGATCTCTTCCAAGAAATGATGGCTACAACTTACTTACCATCATGGAGTAATAATGGCCCCATCATATAAGAAATGGTATATTTGTCATTAACTTAAGATATAGAAAAATAGAGTTTATAGATAGTAAATGGTCGAATATATAATGCAAGGATTCTCAACCGGTGTTTCATGTACCCTAACTGGTACATTTGCACCCCATCAAGGTGTATACAAGCTTCTGAGAGCCTAAAAAACTATTTTAGGCGACAGTGCCTTCTTAACGCGCTTCTACAAGTTCGCAATTGTAACATTCGTTGCTTTGCAGCAAAGACAACGAATGTTACAATTGCGAACTTGTAGAAGCGCGTTAAGAAGGCCCTGTCGCCTAAAATAGTTTTTTTTTATCTTCAACTTTTAGAGGTACATGAGACTCTCTCATAATGTCCAGGGTTAGAGAGGAACAAAATGATTAGGAACCGATTATATAAACAGACAAGTAGGATCTTAATTCCATCCGATTGATATAAAAGAAAAATAACAGAGATACTGCTGGGCTCCATAAGAACTTTACTCATAGGTAGAGGGATAAACTCGGACCTAAAGCATCGTAAAAGGTCCACAGCATACTGGTGTACTTTATTTTTTTCTTAATGGTGTGAGATTTTGGTTCGGAATCACCAGATTTATTAGCCTTAACAAGCTAGGCGTTGAGTCTGAAGCATCCACGTAGTGGATGGTGTGGTAGGCTGGTTTGGGAATTCTGAGCCGAAAGGCGACATGCATGGTCCAAGTAATATCAAGGATTCACTGAAGGCATGTTGCAGACATCCCGGCCCCATGCAACCCCCGCTGCTTCAACTTGTAATTTGCCGATGATGTCACACAGATAATCGAATGTGTACATAAGTTCGGGCCTATGCAAGCTCGAATGACTACCATGGGAATCAACAACCTAAATGAATACGAAGCTTGGTGTCAATTTAAAACCAATAGCGATAAATTTAAAATAGTACTATTAGAAAGAAATTATCTGATGTAAGAGTGGAGGATAAATGTTATCCTTACACGACAGATAGCAATGTACTCGGTCTGAAAATCACTTCGACCGGGTACAGGAAGAACATTAAAGATCGAATCGTTAAAACTTGCTAGGGAGTCAAAACTCTATATCGGTTCAAGAACCTCCGAGTATCCAATAAAAGAAAAGTATACATGGCACTGCTCAGGGCAACGCTGACCTACCCTGTCTCAACCCTTCATTGCACTCCAAAAACGGCTAAACCGACCCTGCAAAAGGTTTAGATTAAGAGCCTCTACATTATAGGTGGGCGTTATCGCGATAACGATATCGGGTTATTGGTTATCCGATATTTTTTCCGCGTTATCGATTCATCGGTATCACCGATACTTTTGGTTCCAAACTAGCGATAATGGATAATTTCAGTTTTTGGTTCCAGTTTAGCACAGGGGCGAGCCGCGCATGCCTTGGAAGTAGAAATAGGTAGGTCCGAGCTGGGAGGAGGATCCTCAAAACCTATGAGGAGATGAAGGAGAGCCTCACCAGGTAAGAAACTATTCAAATATTCTTACTATTCTATTATAAAATAACGCTATATATAGACAATAACCAATATTGTATTATAATTTTGAATTTATCGGTTATCACCTTATCGGGCGATAAATTTATCGCCAGTTATCAATTTTCGGTTTTTGCCGATAAGGTTATCGTTATCGATTTATCGGTTATCGTTATACATTTTTTCGTTATCGCGCCCACCTATGCTTTACATAGTAATAGGCACCCGAGGGGGGGGGGGAGGCAAGAAGACATCCACAGGACAGCAAGAATAAATCCATCGAGAAGAGAACAAGTAGGGAAAGGACGGCCCTTGATCCAGGAGGCGAAATTAAAGCAATCCTAGACGACAACAGGAGAGAGAGAGAAAGAGAGAGAGAGAAAAAAAAAAAGAGAGAGGGGAAGGGAATACAATGTTATCTAGCATTGTCCACAAAATACAACATGAAGAACTCGAAATATACCCCTAACTAACAAAAACAAGATGAAAACACATGATACACAAATAACAATAAACGACACAATATACACCCTAGACAAGGAAGAACACAAAATACACACATGATTTCAAATGTTACAACATAAACAATACAAAAATTCAGTAACCTCGATAACGAATTTAGAAAAACACTCCGAATAACGCCAAATCTCAACGAACAATAGAAAAAAAAATATACAGACAAAGAAGAAGAAGGAAGTAGGGCAAAAGAACGAAAAACAGCATGAACGAGAAAAAAGTTACTACAAAAAAGTAGCACACCAAATACAATAACGGCTTGAAGGTCATTAAACATATACATAGTTACTTGAGTAAAACCACGGGAGGTAACACGTGAATAAGTATAAATATTGTGCACGTAAGGAAAAAGAAAGATTGATTGGAGTTAGTACTTTCGTCGTCTTAACATTTTCAAACTCGCAATGGCTTATAAAATAGAGACACGCGGTATTTATACAAAGCAATGTTTTCCCTAGGAGGTCAGATTTTTTATGACCTCTGATAAGTCTGATTTGAGGAAAAAAAGATAGGACTGGATCTAAAGAAAACAAACCGGGGCTAATATTTACATTTCTCTCCTCTGTGCTGGAGATTAGGAACGATTCAAAGATATTTCTGCTAATAAAATCATTTATATGCATTATAGTATCTGCTTTTGACCAGTTAATCTGGTAACCCATTTTAAGCCTGTGGAGGGCCAAAGCTCTATTTGAATATCCCTTAGATACTGCATTTTGATGTTGACTAATTTTTACAGAGATATTTTTAGAAGTTTGACCTACATAGAATAAATTACAATCCAAATAAGGTGAATTATATATTACATTATTATCGTTCCTTGAGTTGCGTTTTATTAACATATTTTCTAATGTATAATTGGAATTTAAAAATTACACTTATATTAAGTTGTTTTAACATTGGTACTACATACAAGAAATTATTATGGTAAGGTAAAAGTAATATGTTGTGTAAAGGTTATGTTTTCCCTAACTTGCGGTTATAGATTTTTTTTTTAGCTCTATACATGCAGTTTTCCCAAAATATTTCGGGTAACATAGATTAAAGGCAATCTCTTCAATTTTTATGGTCAGGACTACATATTCTGAGCACCCTAAGATACATGGAAGAAAGTACGGATGTTTTAATATTTTTAGAATGACCTGAATAAAAATGGACATAAGAAAGTACTAACTCCAATCAATCTTTCTTTTTCCCTACGTGGTATACACGCATATATAGTTACTTATATGTAACCGTAAAAGAAGCAACGAATGAATCAAAATATCTCTATAAGAACAGCGATTAGCCTGACTTCCAGGCACTTTGTATCACTTTGAAAATATCTCGCTTTCTTTCTATTTTCCCACTATAACTCTTATTTCCTCTCAGTTACCCTTATTTCAACACTTTCAAAAATACGAAGACATGACTTTGGTATGGATGGTTAGGTCTCTGTTGATAAAAAAAAAAATCCTTGAGTCTCCCCAAGCTTGTTTTTAGTTTTAAACGATTCTGGATCTCGTGTCCGAGGTCACAGGAAGTGAGGATATCCCAGAGCTATTTGGAGGAATCTACATTCTTCAAATCGAAGAAAGATTAGAGTGGCTCCTCAGTCTTGCCAACCTTTACGCCGGGACCTCTGTTACCAGACCTTCCCTGATAATAATTGGGTTGGGATTTGATTGATGTCAATTCGAGCCATGGCGATAAAATCAACATAGAGTGGTAGAAGAAAGATGATGAAACAGTACGATTTACTTTGTATTTTTATTTGTTTTCATGTAATTGTTTTGTATGTATTTAGAATAAAATAAAATTCTACATCTTTATCGACAATTATCAATATTTTTCATAGAATCATATAGAATTATATTTTTGTATATAGAAATTTTTTTGTATGTATTTGGAATAAAAATAATATCTATATCTTTATCGACAATTATCAATATTTTTCGATAGAATTATATTTTTTATATAGAAATTGTTTTGCAGGTATTTAGAATAAAACATTTTTCTATATCTTTATCGACAATTATCAAAAAATTTCCAGCGAATCATATTTTTATATAGAAAGTCATATTTCTATAGAATCAGTTCTAAAATGGGATTAGACCGCCTTCTTTCTTGATTTGGACTTTGCAAAAGTGTCAATTATATCCTGAAAGTCAATTTCTTTGGTCAAATCTGATTCAATTGTCATCAAGGCGAGATGACAAAGTTTATCCTGTGTCAGTGTTGAGCAGTCAACTAAACGCCAAAGTTAAAAGTTCCCCCAACTCCCAAGAAAACCCCATACAAAATTTTAAATCCGACTTACTCCCTCTGTTTCACGAGCCAATTCAAGAAATACAAATGCAGTTTCATAGAGAAAAACAACTACCGATGTTCACTTATCAGCAGGGGATCTCGGAGTAGCAATAGGCCCCAGAGGTATGGTTTGCAGGCCCACTGGTGTGTGGATACACCCTGCCGCCTACCAACCACTGCCCCGCCCCCCGCCCACTGCAGGTTCTGCCTTTTTAAGTAACGGCTAGAGGAAGGATAACTCGATCACAATCCAGGATCTGGAGTGCCTATAGGCGAGCCCCAACAGACAGGTGTCTTGGCAGCTCCCGGCAGCCGAGGATAAAACCTGGTCGCCTCGAGTCTCTCCTGCCACCAGGGTCCTTCTCCCCTCGGTCAAGATACGGGTCCGAAGACTGCACACATTCCTACCCATTTAAACCTAGTGGAGGTTTGAAGCCCTCGATATGAGGGCATCCGTCATCACCGACCTCGATGGACTACTCAAAACAAAACAAAGCAAAGCAAGTTGAGCGAAGCTGTCTCTTCACTCTTTTTAAAACTGAAAATGACCGTTCTCCTTCTCCATTTGTAACTGGCAGTGTAAAATACAAGCGAAATGCTAAGTAAACATTTGGGAAGGTTTCTACAATTCGAACTGTGCGTGTATGTCTGAGAGCAGAGTGTGATGTGCAGTTTTCAAGCGGGGCTTGCTTTATATATGCAGAAAACTGAGCAATCTCATCTGCAAATGTTACCTGAAGGTCTGAAGAGAATGCTTCTGCAAATTTGTAGCAGCTTCTCTAAGTTCAGGCTCTGACAAAGTAGCGATACTAAATAGGAACCTAAACTTCTCCTGGAGCTTTCAGAATACTTTTTTCCTCTTTGTTAATTCTAATGCTAATGAATAAAAAATGGCAAAGTATATAGATATCTTAAAATTATTCCTGAGTGATAGCTCTGCTTCAGTGTCTGCATCTTCAAAAAATCGTTCCCCTTTTCTCGATCTTTGATGATCAGCGCGGTAACTGTGGTCCTTCACTAGTAGTTTAGCCTTTTCTTCAAAGTCCTCAAATGTTTCATCATTGCGCAGACAACTGGCAAACAGCAACGGTCATTCATAAAGATGTGTACATGTTGCTAGGTCAGTTTCAACTTTCTGGAGCCTCTTGTTTGCGGCATTCAATCGCCCCAAAATACACTCCCAGATTACACAAAGAAGTGCAGTTTCAAAATTCTCTACTTTTGACACCAGACTTTATTCCTCCCCTCTGGTAGTTGTTGATTGGTCCTTACCAACTGAATGAAAGCTTAGCGTATTTCAACAAAGTTATCTTTCAGAGCATTTGCTGCATCAGACCTTGCCGACCATCGTGTTGTTGATAGTGACTTTATGACCTCACCATGAATGGTTGATTTCAAAATACACTATCGGTGAGTTGAAGCAGAGGAGAAGTTTAATAATGTTTGTAAGAATCTAAAAAATGAAATTGCACTGAGACAGCACTCTGCAGCACATGAACCAACAAGAAGATTTAATGAATGTGCTGAGCAGGGCACAAAATCAACCAGAGGGTTCACCTGTTTGATTCGGGCTTGTAATCCATGATATTTGCCAGACATGGTACTCGCACTGTCATAGCACTAACCACGACAGGCCTTAATAGGGAGATCATGTGCATGCAGAGTGTCAGTAACCACATTCGCCGGTGTCTCAACATCATGAGCTGTCAGAGGAATGAACTTTAAGAACCGTTCTACTGGTTTTCCACTGGAGTCCACAAACCAAATAATGAATGTCAACTGATCCACATGGGATATGTCAGGGGTTGAATCTACACTGGTGGCCAAATATTTAGCTGCTTTCACATCAGAAACTATTTTTGTGGGAACTTTTTTTGCCATAAACACAAGGAATTCATTGCAGGTAGTGGATGACAGGTAAAAAACATTGCCTCGTCCAGAACTTCCAAAACCTGAAAGGTGCTCAGCAAGTGTAATAAGGGAACCGAAACAAAGCAGCAATCTCGGCTTTATTGAACTTATAAGGACATCATAAGTATCACTGAAGTCTACATTGCGCTACGAGGCCAAGATCCTTACAAAATCCCAAATTAACATAGTTACCTATGTTAACAATGTAAGGTGGTAGTAGTTTTAACATATAACAGCAAAAAACGTATCAAATTGTGCTAATAGTTCCATTATCCCTAGAAAGTTCCCTTTGTTGTTAGATCCAAGGACCTCATTTTCACTGCGGAACGCCAGTCCTCTCACAGTTAAGAATTTTACCATAGCAACCACTCTTTCAAGAAATTTCCTACAATAATTTCGCTCTCTTTCGAACTGAATTCCCATATATCTATCTACTCGGCTTTCCTTTTGTGCAAGACTTATACTAGAAATAACACTATTCTTATGGGCACCACTATTCTCGTAACCCTCAATTCTTTGGGCATATTTCTGGTCATTAAATTCCTGTGTGAATGCATTTTCTTCGTCTGAAAATAATTTGCAAGCTGAGCAGTACACTTTTCCTGATGTTTCAGAGTAAACCATCCATGACAGCTTCACAGATTCAGAATTGGCAAGTTTTTTTGAAAAACATGGATGAGTTTAAATACCTAATTCTCCCATCATCGTAAACTCTTGCTGACTTTTTAAAATCTATATTAAGTTTCTGACTAAAGTTTTCTATAATGAATGATTGTCGAAGTGAATCAGAAACTTTCATAGGTCACAAGTTAGGATCACATAGAACAAAGTCATCATTTGAAATATCCATAGTGTCTGAAGTACTGTGTGAGAGCACAGATGATGGTGCAAAATGTTGTAGGTTGTGTTTTTTGTAGTATCTTCACTTTTTGACTCGCCTAAGTGTTCCGATTTAGCTAACAGAAACAGGTATAGGCTTTGAAAACATATCAGGGATATTTCTGCAACCATCTGCATCTTTCCTTTTCTGTTCATCTGCTTGAATTTTTCTTTTTCTCTTTTATGACCACTTGCATTGGTACGACCAATATCCCGTTCACGCGAAGCCGTACTCAAGTGATTAGATCGGAAATAAAAAACCCAACCTTAAAATAAATAAATAACTGGTCAAACTAATATAATAGATACCATATATATAAAATCAGTAAGAGACAAAGAACCGGCCAAGAGAAAATAAAGAAAACCAAGAGCCCATGTTGACAACAATGAAAAATTCTGCATGCCCAAAATTCAACATGTCCAAAATTCTAAAATGAAAACTCCGGTAAATTAATTAATAATTTACGATCACCTACCGAGTAAAAAACAACTTAATGTCCAAATATGTTCAAATTGCAAAAATTAAAACATTTTTTTTAATGTTAAAATGATTTTATTCATTCAGTCCAAATAGTTAAAAAAATAATTTTTAATTGAAAAACTAAATATCCGGTCTCCAGTAATTTTAAAAGTTGGCAGTAAATTGCCAGATAATTTAAAATGCGCGGCGGAGACCCCTGAAACACGGGGCCGGGGGCCTGGCCCATTTGGCCCTATGGATAACCCGGCCCTGAAGATGGCCAATAAAATCATTTTAAGCAGCGGGCCACATTGAAGCTTTGCGGTCCGCACTTAAACAGTTAGATGCAAATTTCGAAGTTAATTGCAATTACTTTTATGCATTTGTTTACATATACTAAAATGGGTTGTTTTTACATAGTTTTTATATACGAGGGGCGGTCAATAAGTTTTGCGAATCGGTAGGGCAAAACAGAGGAAGGGGAATGGCGGTTTATGGGGGTGTTAGGACAAGTTATGACAAGTCGGGACCTGCAGCCACACGCTCCTGCCTCGTCTATTTAAGAAGCAGTAGCTGATCGCAGATCGTCAGTCACAATTTTTTCAACAATGGAGAAGGTTGAGCACCGCGCAGTGATCAAATTTTTGACCAAGGAAGGCAAGGATGCAAAAGAGATCCATGAACGCATGGTTGCAGTGTACACCGACACCGCCCCTTCCTATGCAACCATCGCTTGCTGGAATAGGGAGTTCCGCCATGGTCGTGAGTCCCTTGAAGATGACCCCAGTCTAGGACGCCCGTCAGACGTGACCAACGAGGACAATGTGGCCCGTGCGGAGGGAAGGATCCTCGAAAATCGACGGGTGAAGGTCGAAGAAATCGAGCGAGAACTTGGACTATCACATGGAAGTGTTATCACCATCATCCACGACAATTTGGTCATGACCAAGGTCTCTGCCCGTTGGGTCCCTAGAAACCTCATGCCCCATGATCGACTTCAACGTCGTCGAAGTCAACAAGGCCAGAGTTGCATAAGCTGCCCTGCGCCAGGGCGGATTCGAAGAGCTCAACCATCCTCCCTACAGTCCACATCTGGCCCCTAGCGACTACTTTTTATTCCGCTAGCTCAAGGCTGCACTGCATGGACGCCGGTTTGAGGGCGATGAAGATGTCCAGCTCGCCGTCCAGGAGTGGATTGAACAGCAGTCGGGAGATTTCTGGTTGTCGGGAAATCGAAGCCTCAGAGACAAGTGGCGCAAGTGCATTGAAGTCGAGGGTAGTTATATTGAAAAATAATAAAACACTTTTCCTCATATCCGAATTGCAAAACTTATTGACCGCCCCTCGTATACTACAATGTCATGACTATATCGCTGCATCTTAATAGTTAAGGGTTTGCTTTTTTTTGCATAGTTTTGCAACCCTTTTTAAACTGTTCTAACTGCTATCAGAGTCAGCAACTACAGCTCAACGTGGAATCCGAACCGCGATTTACAATTCTACATCATGCGATCATTACCCATGGTCCAGGCGTCTTCCATCCAAGTACTAACCGCTTTCAATGTAGTTTAACTCCCGCGAGCGAATAAGTATTTATAAAGTATCGTATTTTTTTAAGAACATTTTATCTACGAATGAAATAAATTTAAAAATGAATGATTTACGAATCTAGCACTTACATAAAAAAATAATGAGATGAGATTTGGGGCAAAATGTTTGATAATTAATATTTTGTCAAATTCTGAAATGAAACGGGGGCCACAGGAAAGCCTTCGCGGGCTGCAGTCTGCCCGCCTCTGCTTTACCTTCATACCACCAGCCACATATGCATTATTAATATGACCCCAGTCTAGGACGCCCGTCAGACGTGACCAACGAGGACAATGTGGCCCGTGCGGAGGGAAGGATCCTCGAAAATCGACGGGTGAAGGTCGAAGAAATCGAGCGAGAACTTGGACTATCACATGGAAGTGTTATCACCATCATCCACGACAATTTGGTCATGACCAAGGTCTCTGCCCGTTGGGTCCCTAGAAACCTCATGCCCCATGATCGACTTCAACGTCGTCGAAGTCAACAAGGCCAGAGTTGCATAAGCTGCCCTGCGCCAGGGCGGATTCGAAGAGCTCAACCATCCTCCCTACAGTCCACATCTGGCCCCTAGCGACTACTTTTTATTCCGCTAGCTCAAGGCTGCACTGCATGGACGCCGGTTTGAGGGCGATGAAGATGTCCAGCTCGCCGTCCAGGAGTGGATTGAACAGCAGTCGGGAGATTTCTGGTTGTCGGGAAATCGAAGCCTCAGAGACAAGTGGCGCAAGTGCATTGAAGTCGAGGGTAGTTATATTGAAAAATAATAAAACACTTTTCCTCATATCCGAATTGCAAAACTTATTGACCGCCCCTCGTATACTACAATGTCATGACTATATCGCTGCATCTTAATAGTTAAGGGTTTGCTTTTTTTTGCATAGTTTTGCAACCCTTTTTAAACTGTTCTAACTGCTATCAGAGTCAGCAACTACAGCTCAACGTGGAATCCGAACCGCGATTTACAATTCTACATCATGCGATCATTACCCATGGTCCAGGCGTCTTCCATCCAAGTACTAACCGCTTTCAATGTAGTTTAACTCCCGCGAGCGAATAAGTATTTATAAAGTATCGTATTTTTTTAAGAACATTTTATCTACGAATGAAATAAATTTAAAAATGAATGATTTACGAATCTAGCACTTACATAAAAAAATAATGAGATGAGATTTGGGGCAAAATGTTTGATAATTAATATTTTGTCAAATTCTGAAATGAAACGGGGGCCACAGGAAAGCCTTCGCGGGCTGCAGTCTGCCCGCCTCTGCTTTACCTTCATACCACCAGCCACATATGCATTATTAATTGGGTTTAATATTGACGATCTTGGCTGTCTACCCATTTTATTAATTTTTTCGTCTGGGGGTTTGTCATTTCATTTTTTGTCCACCATGAGAATATGTCCTCGTGTGATAACATAATTTTCCCCTTATCTGGCGTTATTTTCCTATTGTGGGTAGTTCTGAGCTGGGAAAATTTAGATACATAAAAGAACAAAAATCATTCTTTAAATCTATGGAAATGTTATTGCTAAGTAATGCTTCAATGTTTCGTTTAAACTCATCTTTGTACATCGAAATTTAAAGCGCAAAGCTAACGAGGGCGTATTCGCCTATTAAAGAAGCGAAGGTAGAGAAAACGAGAATAATGGACTATATAAAAACCCGGGTCCTCCTGCATGCATTAACTTCCGGGATGGCAGTGCCATTCAACGATGTTTCAGGTGTAGAATTTTCAGTCATGTCGGCATAAAAATCCAAGCATTTTGACAGCTTTGGTAGGCCTCTAGAGACTAAAATGACGTTGGCCTTCGTAACATTCTAGTTTTCTTCAATTTTATTCAATAGCTGCGCTGCCTTCAATTAAGTGTGTGCGTGCGTGCGTTCAGCCACTTACGCCCTTGGAAAATAGAATTAATTTCTTTATTTCAGCTTTTAAATAATTAAATCCTATATTTCCTCATCTAAATATGATAGCATTGCATGTGTTAAAGCGTACGAGTTAAAAAATGAGGCTAACTTAATTTGAAGGGAGATGTAAAGATTTAGATAAATTTCTGAGTGGTGCCTACGTGACTTTAGCAAATTTTCGTCAGTATCAGATGACTGCCGCTCACTTCTCTTCTTCTTGCTTTTTGTAGTGCCGTGTGATAGTTGTTCGTTCTTGTGTTTACGTAATTATACTTTCCATAACCAAAATCTCCTACAACAGATCTTCAAGATTGATCAGTTACGATCTCCCTTACAAGCTATATTAACAAGGTGAGTGCAAATTACGCTAATTCATATCTGATTTATAATACAACTAAATTTTGCCGTCGCTTCCAACAACCATATAGCCTTTTCAGCAATTTGACTAATGCTAGCTCAAATTTATAATTATTTAACTACACTCATTATAATGCTTGTTTTCCTTATGATTTTGACTAATGGGGTAATTTTGAATGGCGTACCTGCCTATTTCGAAAGGTTTAAACAGGCCAATTAGCGATTGATTGCTCCTGTCAATATTTGCCTTAACTACACAATATTTATTGATCATAAACGTAAATTGGCATTTCCAAATTTGTACATTTTCCACAATTAATGGTTCAAACTGCCTGCTATCTTGACCTGTTCCTGAAGTTGTTTGACAGATGGCTAAGAAAGCAAAAGATAACAACAATTTTATGGATGACAAAAGTTGCAAAGGCCTATCAAAGGTAGTCTGCATCTACTGATGGGTTATATTGTAGATGCATGATCTGACAATCCTATGGATGGTTTTAATTAGATATTGGGTAAATATGTAGATTAGCGGCCCGGCCGAAAAAAAATTTGTGTGTAAATATTATGGTTCACTTATGTCGGAATACTCATTCGCGTTTGAGTCCTTTTCGAATTATTATTCTATAAACAATTAGGATTATATACTGGGGGGGGCACAGCCCCCCAGACCCCCTCGCCAATTTAATGAAACTCAGGATCATCATAGTATAGTCCCCCCATTGTGTTTACCCCCACACGAGCCGTCAACTTAAATGTACTCCAAAAACGTGAAACATTTTGGAACACGGATGAAATAGTACGTCCCATCGTTCGCGCCGATAATCTACATATTTACCAGATATTTTAGAGTCATGATCTGACACAATCCTATAGCTACATTTTGTGGGTGGGTTTTGACAGATACGGATCACCTTTGAAATGCCCTTGTGGCATTTATAGTCTGTGAAATTGTTATGTTTAACAATCCACAAGAAAGCATCAAAAACAAAAAGCATCACCAAGGTTCGTCAAAATCCAAATCACCCATAATATATAATAAAAAAACAAACATCCAAGAATAAGTCCAGAATACTCGCATCCCCCCGTTCCCTCCCAACAGTGTCTACGGCATCCCCAAGAAGGACAGAGAAGTTATCAACTCATCTCTTTCTTCCAAGAATCAAGAGAGGGGGGAACGACCTACTATCAAACATGGAGGTGTCTACCGAGGATATCCATTCAGCAATTGACTGTATTGCGCCTGATGCAGCTGCCGGTCCAGACAGCCTCCATGCAAGGCTGCTTAAGACTTGCAAGCTCGAGCTAGCAAGGCTATTACAACTCCTATGGTCAAAATCTCTCGATGAAGGAACCGTACCTCCACCACTTAAATCGGAATAGTAACTCTAATCCACAAAGGTGACAACAAGGAACTTGCTAAAAACAATAGACCGGTCACCCTAACCTCGCATCTCATCAAGATAGTAGAGAGAATAATCCGGGCCAAGCTGGTGAGACATCTTAAAAACCGAAATGCCTCCCAATGGCCAGCATGGTTTCAGTCAAGGACGCTCCTGCCTTTCACAGCTGCTACAAGAGGTTGCTCAAAGGGACAAAAGAGGGTAAAAATGTTGATGTGATCTATCTGGATTTTGCAAAGGTGTTTGACAAGGTAACCAACGGAATTGTCCTGCATAAACTTTGAGCACAAGGTACCCCATCATACATGAATGTTTCTGTCTCATGGATTGTCATTACCACTGAAAGTTTGTCCTGTAACATTGCTAAATACCATGCACCATTCATAGTTGTGTTCTTAGAAAGGAAATATATCCTTCTGTGTGTTCTTAGGAAGGAAATATATCCTTCCGCTCCCTCAGAAACTGAAACAGCCCCAAATTATCACACTTGGATGGTGTTTCATTGTCTTTTGGCTGTATTTTAGGTCCATTTTATTTGAGCCAATGGACCGACGAACCTTTTTAACAGCTTCTGAATGTTAAAAGTGTTGACTCATCGCTGAATTAAACTTTTTTCACACTTTTTTTTTCTACAAAATGCGACCTGTTTGTCACACATTTTTTCTTTAATGAATGGTTTCTTTGCAACATGGCGAGATGGTAATTCAAGTTCTTTTTGTAGCCACTCCTGGATAGTTAGTTCAGAAACATGAGATATTAATTTTTTCTTATTTCGCAGTTATTGTTGGATTATTCACTACTAAACATTTCATAAGCATGTCTATTCACAAATGTTTTTCTCAGTCTGCCAAATCATTTTTCAGGTACCGGTGTAGATAGGCTAACATTGTTTTTAGCACTTGAAACCCATAAATTAACAGTACTTTGGGCCATGTTTAATTCATTAGCTATCTGTCTCTGAGATTTCCCACATTTATGAAGAGCAACAATAGCACCTTGACAATCACACTTGAGTTGTTTCTTAGTATACATTAGAAATAAATTTTATTTAGACCACTTTGTAAAAAATAAAAAAATGGCAAAAAACATGAAATTGGACAAATTTGATGCACACCAACATGCAACGAACACTACCACAATACTAACTTAAGATTGCATTGGAAAGCTGTCATATCAGTGTTATATGAGAGCTACCAGATATCGCTAGAACAAATAGAAAATGAATTATGTATCTGTAAATATCATTAAAAATAATACAAATTTTGAGGGCGATGGGATACTTTTTGCCAGCACTGTACTTTAAGATCTTTTTGTCCTCTGGCCTGGCATCAAGGCCAACCTACCATACTGGAGGAAAACCGCCATCTGTGGTAAGTCTGACTGGTGAAATTGTGTCTGTTGGTGGGTATAAGCCACTTTTTTGTCATTTTTGTGTAACTTAATAGTTGAGGATTTTCTGGGTTAAGAGAGATAGGACTGTATCCATGTTTAAGCTGTCTAGCATCTGTTATGTTTGTAAAGAGTGGTTTTGTCTGAAGCTCTTTTGGGTGTCGACCAGTGAGATGTGATGCATTTTAGAATAATTTTTTTTGTTTTAGATATTGTGGATAGAATGGAGATGTGGACATTGTTTGTTTTTTTCCAGATTGTGTGGATTTGGTTTAGCAAAATTCTTTAAGCACAAATAAAATCCATTCCAAAATCTATTCTTAAATAATTAAAAGGATTAAGCTCTTTTCTTTTTCCAGATGTCTTTAACAGATTTACAAAACAAAATTGAACAAAAGCTAGGTATGATCTGTGCCTCCTTGGATACACTTAAAGAACAGCAAAAAGCATTAGTCGAAAATGCTGACAAAGTAAAAAGCTCCTTGCATGTTTTTGAAATGCAAGTCAGCTCTCTGAGAAGAAGAGAAAGGCAATTAATTAGACAAGTTGATGTAAGTATATAAAGATTTAAGGTTGATGATATAGGCCTTCCGTAATTACTAAATACTCAATTGCAATAGATCTCCCACAATTACTGAATACTCAATTGCAATAGGCCTTCCGCAATTACTGAATAATCAATTGCAATTAGCCTTCCATAATTACTGAATTCTCAACTGCAATAGGCCTTCCATAATTATTGAATACTCAACTGCAATAGCCCTTCCCAATTACCGAATACTCAACTGCAATAGCCCTTCCCAATTACCGAATACTCAACTGCAATAGCCCTTCCCAATTACCGAATACTCAACTGCAATAGCCCTTCCCAATTAGTGAATACTCAACTGAAAAAAACTTGGGAGTGAACATGTTCAAATAAGCACTCTTGACAGGGAGAAATGTTCAAGTGATCAAGGTTTTCTTGTACATACTGACTTTAGTGACACCAGTTCTTATACATGGTCTGTGTTTAGCATCTTATTTATATTCACAGGTGGTTACTGCTCACCAAAAGAGTTTGATTGATGGTCAAATCGCCAGGTTAATGCATACCAAAGGATCACTGATTACTACTCAGGAAATTCTGACCCATTTCAACCCAGATAATGTGGAAAGTTTGTCCAAAATTATTGAAGAAAATCTCACAGGGTTTGTGCCATTAGCTAATTAAATAAAACTTTATTAAATTAAAAATATTTTGCCTTGTTTACTACTGTACACTTAAGACATCTCATTTCTCTTGAGGATATCTATACTTTTCCCATCTATGGTAGTTAAGATTGCAATGTTCTTTATTGCAGCCTTTGTCATATGTAACTTCTATTTCATTTTTCATGTTATATTCACCCTTTTCTTCATCTTACAAGTATGAATGCACTTATAGGTCGCAAAAGTGGGCTATTTCTCAAACATATATCCTGTGTAATATTGTAAATTGTACCCCAATATACTTGTACATTACTTTTCCACAAAATATGGTCACTGCACATCAATGCAACTAAAATGACCCATTTTATGCCCCATTAAACTCAAAGCCACCCCTCATTTTTTTTCATGATAAATTAGCACTTCATAGCGATGGGAGGGGGGTGCTATGAGGTAATGCTGATCTTCAAGATGTTAGAGTAAACAGCCTTGGGACCCTAGTTTTCTGAGTCCTCAACTTGTATCTTTTGTTGCTGATATATGTAGGGTGCGGTGTTATATTCTGGACACTTATGGTAGCTCAGGAGAGCTGGGTGATGTCCACACCGCAGCTTAGAAAATGGTGTCACTTACTATTGTCCACATCGCTGTCTGGCCAGGTAGACTTGTCCTCACAAGTCAATGAACTGGTAGGGGATATTTTTATGCAAGATGGGATGGTTGACCGTTTATTTTTAATGTAGTATGAATTAGGTGTTTTAATGTTTCTTTGGGAGAGTGTGGTGTTCTGTTGTGCAGTGGCTGCTCTGGGTTTGTGAAGGCATGTCTAGTATTTGTCTCTGGTTAAGGTGACTTTGAGGACTCTGATTTCAAAGTAAGTGGTCTGTAGGTGTAGTAGCTATGCAGCCTGTGAATTCTTTTAGGAGTTTGATTTGTATAGTTTAGAGCAGAGGTCTACAAACTATGGCCCACAGGCCAGATCTGGCCCGCTGCTGCACTGTGGATGCAGCAATTACAAAGGAGATATTGATGATATCTTAAAAGCTAAACGCCAGTTTCACAAATCTCACTAACCTTTTTTGCTGCTTAGTTTGTGAGACTCGGATATGTGCACTCTGGGTGTGATAATACTATCTCATTGCTAGCGGTACCTTCTTTGATAACTTTAGTAAATAAATATGTTGGTTGTCTTTATTTTTTGTGTATTCACTATATTGTATTGAACAAAATGGTTATGCGGCCTGCATATGTCATTCTCTCAGTTATCTGGCCCACTGGGAAAAAAAGTTTAGTGACCCCTGCTCTAGAGTGTTGAGGAATCTTTGAGAGATGGTAGGGGCCCAAACAGTACAACTGTGGTTGTGGTTTCCTTATTTTGTCTTGAATGTTGTGTGTGTATGATTTGAGGACATTTTTTTTTTTTTTGTCTGTTTGTGTTATGATATTAGAATATGATTAATCTTATATTATTGCCAAATTTGATGGTATATGGAAAAGGGGTGGTGTTTATTCTTGGCTGCAGCATGTATTGGTGTTAACATGTGTCACTGGTGAAGGTAGCTGTGGATTTGGTAAGAGCTATTTTCAATCTATTTGTTGTAAACTAGGTGCATGTTGAAATAGGCCTGGGGAAGATGATTGGCTCTCTTTATCTTAAGTGCCCCCCCCACCCCTCCTTGGGGAGGAGACTGATTTTTGTTTGACTGGCTAGCAAGTCACAGGGCATGTCTACTTGCCAGATAAGTAGCCCACCATATTTTTGTATCACTTGGGTTGCTGTATATTTTGTGTTGTGGTGGAGGATGGTATAAGAGTTTTGGTGATGTAAAACAGTGAGAAGTGTGTGTGTCAAATGTAGTGGTCTGAAATCATGTTGTCTAGGTGCTAATGGAGTGTGTGGAGTGATCTGGTTTAGGCTAGGGTGCTGTATGAATTTGGAGGCTGGTATACAGGAGAGTTGTGAGATGGTGTGAGGAAGTCTTTGTTAGGTTTAAGGATTGTAGAGGGAAGGATAAGAAAAACCACAAGTGGTACCAGGTTCTTCTTTACTGACGCTTCGCGCCTCTGGAGCTTCCTCAGAGTAACAAGAAATGAATAGTGCCACTGGCTTATCTACAATAAAGACGAAATGTTACTCTATCCTAGCATAAAGATAAGATTAATGTTTGGTCTTTATCGTATATAATCCGCTGGTACTTTTCATTTCTTGTCTTAGTTTCTTGTTACTCTGAGGAATCTTGAGAGGGGTGAAACATTAGTAAAGAAGAACTAGTACCATGTGTGGTTTCTTTTACCCTTCCTCATCAATAATTGTACCATGCTTCCAGATGTTGGATATTGCATTGTGTGTGTGTAGCTTTAGTTTGCAATATTGGTTAGTGCTTGTATTCCATGTGTCTGGAGCACAGATAGCTGAGTGCTTGGTGTGGATGATGTGATTTTGGTGGTTTGTAAAAGGTGCATATTCTAGGTCAATCATCCAGGAGGAAGTTTAAGGGGTTCAGCTGTATGAGGTGTCTACATTTTGTGAAAGTGTACTGTTGATGTCTGTGATTTATGTATGGTTTAGTATTTAAAAAGGCTGTTCTGTGTTGATTGTGAATGCTGGCTCTTTTGTACTTTCTGTAGGTATGTGTGGCCAACTGGTTTAATTCTTGTTTGTTGTGGTAGTGATGTGGGATGTATGAAAGTGAGGGTTGGTGACATATTAATACAATTACCTGGCATTGAGGTATCTACCCAAGATGATTTGGGGTGGGTAGTGATGTAGTGTGGCTAGGGAGGGGCATTAGCTGGAACAGTTGGGGTGTAAGCATTTATTTTTTTTGTGTGGGATTTGTTGTCAGTGTGCGATTTGATTTTAGCTTTGTAGTGGTGTCTGGGAGTGGGGTAGTGTCTGTGCTGTTATCTATGAAGTCCACCGTCATCAACCTGGTGGTGGTGAAATTGGGAAAGGAGGGAGTCTTTTGTGTTGTGTAGACTTGTTTATTTAAGTTTCCAAGTTCATTTTTTAGTGTTAGTGCCATCTATGTTCACTTGTATGTTATGTGCTAGGTGTTGCTGCATGTGGGTGGGGGAAATGGGGACAGTGGAGAGAGGCAGACCCATCATCCACTTGTGCTTTGGTCACCCCTCTCTCAAACTTGTTCACATTATTAACTCCCATTTTATGATTTTCTAATCCTTCACACACAATAGCGCTCAATCTTGCCATTTCTCTTCACATGTATATTTTCATCCATTCTTACATGCCCATACCATCTCCAGACACTCGTCACCAACCTCCTTCACACCTAGCATCCCTTAAGTTGATCATTAACATTGGTCTGTCGTTTATTTTTCTGTCTTGCCTACTATAGTTTCATTAACACTCACCTCCTCCAAGACTCTGTAGCACTCACAATATATCCTCAATACTTAGTCTGATTTTACCCTTGAACATGTCATCCCATCATCTTCTACCCTGCAACCATCTCCATAATTTCATGTTTGCTACTAGATTTGCCATTACTCTTGAATTCTGTATAGGCCTTAATTTCTACAGATGCTACCCATACATAGCATGATTGAGTGTATTCCACTAGTCCTCTTCCTTTTGTGAAGATAAACCAAATGGTATTTCTTAATTTCCTTCCAAACAGCAGTGTACAACCCATTCGCCCATTAAAGATGATATCTGTTCAGTTGGATACAAATCCCCTCTCATCTGCAGTTGGCGCCTTTGGGTCTGTCCACTTACCAGATACTATTACTCATGAACAATCGGCTGTTATTCCAACAAAGTAGGTGGAGTCTGTGTGTTCAAATGTTGGATTCATTGTGCCCTCGAGTTTAACACTTAGAAATTACAAATTCTGGGTGGGGGTTTTTCTTTTACAGAGTGGAAGACTATGGTGATTCAGAGCATGATGTATTACACAAGAGCATCGGCAACAGTTCTTCCATCAAGATTCAGTTTCCCAAACTCCCACAAAATGGGTGGCTTGCCTCTCCTTGCCAAAAGGTGGGTGTGAGATGAGTTGTGGGTTTAAGGTGGTTGAATATCTTGGTTGATTAGTAAGATGAGCCATGAGGTTGGTTTGGATCGAGAGGTTCTGAATTCTTTGGTGCCATAATAGACTTTGCTGTCGGCACTATTAGCAGTCGATAAAACTCTTTAGACCTATTCAAAATGACCTTGATTTCTTGACATCTTATATTCATTGGACTGCATTAAGGGGGGGGGGGGAATGAGTGAGTGAGTAAAATGCTGTATTTTGAAAAATTAATGAGCCCATCTGCACCAGAGCAATTTTTGACAAAAAGGTTTATAGAGGAAGTGAAAATGTCTGCAAGGTTCTTCAAGTAAATGACCTAGGTCATTAGAGATTGGGGTGGGGGTTTCAACTCGTAGACCAGAGTGTATTCTGCAGTGAAGCTAAGCCCCCTTGCAGGAGCGTGAAAGAGGGTGTAAGTTTATTAAACAAGAAATTGATTCAACCCGACTGATGGTTTTTGCCATTTGGGGGGGTGCAGTCTCCCATAAAAGGTGGAAGGTGTAGGAGTAAAGACTTCTCAGGGTTCCTTGGTGTAGCAGGAGCACAATGGTGCAGCTGACATCTGGAGGCGTGCATGCCCTGCCATCAATATAAATAGATCTGTGGCTATATATCTTCCACATCTCAAACTGTCTGGCTGAATTGCCCTCATTGGTTTTTGCGCTTAACAAAACACCTTTTTATATTTAGTTGCCTATGACACACAGCTGGTATCACGAATGTAGTATGCTTACTCCCTACCCATCAGCATTACCTGCTTTCCTACAAAGCTGTGTCGGGGCACTTCAATGCCACTGAAACTACCCCTCCCCCCTTTAATGCCATATTAAATAAGGCTAGCCATCATTTTGTTCACGTTGATGGCCCTTTGTAGCTCCACCCTTCCTCACACCCTGGTACTCATATTCTCATCACAAGTATATCTTACATACATTCTTCTTACATGTCCATACCACATCAGAACTCGCAACTTCATTCACACCATAAACTCAGTGAGTCATCCCTAACACTCTTTTCCCTAGCTCACACCGAGCATCCCTCTCATTCGCACTGCTCTCACTTGAAATCTTTCCTCCCCTTCCATACCACTCAGGCCTATTCATTAACGCTGGTACCAGCGTACTTTCATGAAGTTCCGTTGTGCATTCCACACGCTAACATTCACTAACACACTAATCACCCGAGACACGCCTACCATTTAAAACCTTCTAGCCATAATCTGCTTCACCTTTACTACTATCATTCATGATATATCCAAGATACTCATTAAGAGGCAACATCAAAAACTATCACAACTCGCCTCCCAATACCATTACCATACACTTATTGCATTCACATTTACCCCCCAGCAGACAAGGCTTGTTTTTTTCACTTTCTACTACACACTTCAAATCATCATTGCAAATTTGGCTTCTATGTCTAGCCCCCTCCCCCCCACACGGCTCTTGCACCATCTATTACCACTTCCGTAACTTTGTACTGTTGCTACTTTCGATTCTCCCTTACTTTTCAACTTCCTCATTTCACTCTTCCTCACCGCAACTATGGAGCAGGAATCAGGGCTGCTTGGCAAAGAAGATGGGAGACTGCTGAGAGGAACTTAAAGTTGCGTGCCATTTCGCCGCGACTGTTCCCATGGACCTACCCCCCAATGCCGCGAAGGCTTCAGGTTGCTTTCTGTCGTGTCCGAATCGGACACACTCGCGGGACGCTGCGCCCTATGGCGATGACTGCGTCGTCCCCCAGACTGTTCGGTACATTCTTGTTGAATGTCCCAGTCTGGGCGATCTCCGCGCACGTTACCCGTCCCGGTACCGGGATGGGCGGGGTCGCTACCGCTTGTCCCTTGTACTCGGGACGGGTTCGTGCATACATAATTGTGGAATATTTGACTCTGGTGTTGGTCGCATGATTCTACCCGGGAGAAAGGGGGGGAGGGCTATCTGACGCTGGAGCCTGCTTCCTATTTCTTTCCTTTTCTGTTATTTTTTTGCGGGCTTTTGTTTTTGTGAATTTTAAAGTATCCTAGTAATAGGCCTTGCTTGCAGTTGCTAGATGGGCTGTTAGAAAAAAAAAGCACACTTCCTCACATCTTCTCATCCATGCAGCTAGTTTAACCCTAGAACCCACACTCGTGTAATCAGATCGTCTCTTAGTCATGCTTATTGCAGCTTTCGCCCCAAATACATCCTGCAACTCAGTCTTCATACTAGACACAGACCACTCTTACTCCTTTGCTTAACCATCTATTTATGTACATCTTTCTGCTGAAATTGTTTGTTATACATGCTTCTTTCAGCACATAACGCCGTCATCTTCTCTCCATTTTCATTCTCTTTGGGTGTACAAAACGCTCCAGTTTCCCCCTCTCACATTCTATTAGCTATTCGTCCATTGATAACCATAACCCTATGCCCATTTCATCCAACACTTGCCCAGTCATTCCATAACCTCTTTCTCAACTTCTCTTTTATCATTACAGGCTCTATACACTACAACCACGCTCACTTTCAACCTTGCAAATCTTAACTGCCAACCACATTTCTCCAGCACTTGCTTTCATTTCCAACACTTTGTATCTTGCCACTCATCACTCAAAAGCACTGCCACACCGTCTCTACTCCTACCTCTCCCTAATTTCACTCCATCCCAGACACTCTTCATTCCCTTTCATGTTTCTCTCACATAAAGCCAAGCATCTGCGATTTCTGTTTTAAAGAAAGTCTACCAGACCCCTTTTTCGCACATTCCACATACTCTCTTCTTGGGTTGGCTGGAAGAGGTCTGCGACAGCACCTCCATTACTGCCAATCCACGTTGCTTTCGGGGCTGCAGCTTCTCATGCCAACACCCCCACTATCCAGGCTGAGTCATTTCTAAGACACGGTATCGGTACCCTTCCTACCCCACATACAGACACCGGGAGTAATTATTAACAAATTATTCTTTACTTCTGAGCAGAATTCTCCTCCTCTCTTGGAACGCAAACACTGCAAGATGTCTTCGTGGCTGAGCACAACGCAGAATCCAACCCTTACAAAATCTCTTGACTTGTTTGAAAACCATTACTTGGACGATGCCCCCAGTACCCTGTCATCATCGTTCGATGTCCCTAGCACCGTATCTTTATCCTCCGAGGTCAAGAGATCCCGTCACTCTTCTATCGGGTCGAGCATAGAGATTATTAACTGCGAGGAGATTGAAAAGGTTCGCCGTTTCCCAGTTTTATGTCATTTTAATACTAGATATTCACTTGTATGTGTGGTAGAAAGGGTATCTATGCCAATCTCTGACATGTGTTGTAAAAGGCAACTAAACCCTGTATATGGGACTTGGCTTGGGAAGTCGCTTCCCTTGCAGTAATGGTTGAAGTTTTTGCCGACCCAGTCTTAGTCATCCAGGTAGAGCTGATGATCCACGCCAACCGAATGTTACGGTTAATGTGGATAGTACTCAAGAGTACAACAACTTTCATGTCACTATTCCCTCAGAGTCAAGGTATTATATTTTGGGGGGAGTTTTACCACCGTTCTGCACTCGGGGGCGCTGGGGGTCTTTTATTTCTCTGTCGGAGGGACCTACTGTTTTATGTGGGATCCGAATCATCGAAATATATAATTATTTTACCCATTTGTGATTTGGGAGGGATTATTTTTTCTTCCAGGTATTCATTGAGATTTGTAAGATTGAAACTGTGTGGTTGCAGTGTATGGATCTTGTAATGATAAGTGAGGCTTGGGTTGAGCGATGGATGGGCAAGTTAGAGACAGGGTGAGTGAGGTGATAACTAGATATTTTGGTACACATGGAGAGAGGGTGGTGTAGTTTTTTTACTAACAAATGTGTGGCAAATACATTCAGCACAAGGATGTGCATATTACACATGGATTGGGCAAAAGAGAGTAGAAGAATTTGAGTATACTTGATCCTTGCTTAGTAAGAAAGAAAAAATTCCTGCTGGATGTATTTTGTGTGAATGCTGTAAGAGGAATGGTACTATCTGACCACTCACTTGTGCTGTGCATCTTTAAAATGGTTGGAGCATGGATGAGATGTGAGGGAGAGAATGGTGCCCGCCCTGTAGGACCCCGTCAGAGAATCTGAGTTATGCTGTAGTACTTGCCCTTGTCTTTTGTGTATGGGGTGTAGTTAGTAATTTTTTGTATGAGGATGTAGCAGAATGTTGTGTCGAAGGCATTGCTGTCAATTGCTGCCATCACAGTTTCAGTTAAAGCCTTCCAGGGTGTGATTTATTAAGGAGGTCAGTAATGTGGTTGTGAAGTGATGTTCTCTAAAGCAGTATTTGATGTGTGAAAGGTTTGATTCTGTTAAGGATTAGATTTTTGACTGCTTGACAGAAGTGAGATGTCTGAAGTGGGGACGTTTTGGGGGAGCGGAGGACTTCCCTAGTTTGAGAATGGGAATGTATGCCTGGTTTCCAGGTGCCCCTCCTACAAGTCCGAAGTGCTAAGTATCTAAGGTGGAGCCAGGAAGATGCAGAAGATTATGTTGTGTCAACGTTAATGTATGGGAGTGAATCTCTGTTATGGAAGGATAAGGAAAGATCTTGCGACAGAGGAGTGAAAATGGACAACTTGAGAAGGGTGTCTAGTGTATGAATGTTCTTGGAACTGGTTATGTTCTGACGTGGTAGGTATGGACATGTAAGGATGGATGGAGATTGACTTTTGAAGAGAATGTATGAGAGTGAGCATCAGGGTGTGATAAGGGTTCGAAGACCCTGTAAAAGGTGGGTTGATTATGTAAATCTGTTTGAGAGAGCTGATCGAGAATGAAGTGAATAATATGGTGTATGATAGGTGTGCATAGAGGAGGTTTGTTTTGTGAATGAACGTGGTAGAGCCCTTCTGCTGCGACGCCTAGGCGAGCAAGGCCTTTCTGTTAGATTTGTTCACAGGGTACACTTCGAGATCCCTCGGGAATGGCTACTGCGCTTGCCTTTCGCAAACCGGGGGGAGATCACTCTTCTCGTGCCGGTTTCCGCACAATCTCTCTAACCTTCTGCGTGTGCAAGTTGATGGAGAAATTGGTAAATGTTAGATTAGCCTTTTTCCTGGACAGCGGAGGCCATCTGTCTTCTGCACAGTGCGGCTTCTGCAAGTTACACTCCACATCGGATGCTCTGCTCCGACTGTAAAAGGCCGTCTGCGAGGCCTTCCTTCGTAGACAGCACTAGGCCACGGTGTTTTTCGATCTGGAGAAGGCCTATGATACCGCATGGAGACTCTCCACACGATGAGGGCGAGGGGACGCCACCCAATGTTTATATCTGAATTTTTGCGAGATCGTCGATTCCGCGTAAGGGTGGGGGGAGCCCTCTCCGGCCCAAAGGAGCAGGAAGAGGGTGTCCGGCAGGGAAATGTCCTCTGTGTCGCACTTTTTGCCCTGAGCATCACCAGGGGGGGGGGGGATATTTATCTAGCCTAGCATTAGTCTGGAGGATGATTGCGGTGACTTATTCCCTAGTGGCACTCGCCAGAAGGGCGCTGAGGAGTAATAAATAGTCACAACACAATCATCTCGGTCTGTCAGGGTTTTTCCCTTCATATTCGTCTTACATAATGCAAGCATCTCGGCCAGTCAGGTTCCCTTTCATTTTCGTCTCACTTAATGCATGCAGCTTTCTTTAGTTTCTTTATTAAAACCATCCACTACCTCTGCCCTTTTTCCTCACTAGGGTTCATCTCAAGTTAGAAGGTACGACCCACCCCCTCACAGGAGTAACCTCCATACACACCCACTATAGACTATTCCAACCACTTATCCTAGAGTGTATGAAAGAAGGAACTGACCCTTGGACCGGCTGCTTAGTTTTTAAGTAATTTTGTTCACACATTTTTATTCTTCAGGGGTCTTGCTGTAGCATGCAGAATGAAGAGGAATCCCGTAGTTGCTGGTTGAGCCCTACCTCACGTCCCTCCTCAGAGTGTCTCCACTATGACGAGGGGCCGGTTCTCGTGGACGAGGAATTCGCGTGCCAGGCGAATGAGCCGTGCCGAAGTTACGACGAGTGCCTCTGCGACGGATACTGCGAGAAGGTGGCGAAGGAGCGCGCCGCCCAGAACTCCCGCTGGCTTTTGAAGGCGGGGGCCAAGCGCAAATTCTCGCTAGAAGGTCGAGGGGAGGTTCTGAGTCACATGTCCAGTATCATGGGTAGTTCTAGCGAAAAGTGGTTAGCTCCTGAGTCGCGATCTAAGGTTCTGAAGCAGGAATCTGAGAGCAACCTTGAAAGTATTGTTCCCGGGTCACCCGCCAAACCGTGGTTGGCAGCCCGTCTATCACCGACCCCTGAAGAATCTTCCTCGCAAACTTCTCACTCGTACCTGTGGCTGCTGCGAAGATACAAGGAGGAGCTTAGGATGCGACAGGATCCTAAAGTAGAGTCTAAAATCGATTTCCCAAACGGTGATTCGTTTGTCACTGACATGAAACGCGCCTTGCCCGACCTATCCTTCTGCCAGAAGTTCTCTGCGAACGGGTCTCCTGCCTCGAACCCCTTATTACTTCAGGCCCTCCGGCAGGATGATTCAACGAGCAAAGAGTTGCAGAAGAAATTGAAATGGCTCTGCAACCCCCGCGCCCACGATTCTCTATCTGCCCCTTTTTTACCCGACTCTCTGAAGGCTCTTGTGGACAGTAATTTGGACAAGTAGTGGGTGACGACCCATTTGTTGCTTTGTTACTTGAGGTCTTAGCAGTGATGGCCTTTTTAGGGCTTTCGCAGACGTGCGGTGAGCGTTTAACTTAATTTGTTTGACGCAACTTTCCTCTTTCACAACATTGACTCGTTCTTTCTAATCAAATGTTGGGATAGTATCTATATATTATGGACTGATACCTATTTTCCCTTCCTATACCACTGCCGTTCACTGATACAACCCTTGTGTACTTAGGTCTCGGTGATAGGACGGAGTCTTTTAATAGTATCCCAGTACAGGCGAGAGGGACCAGTGTGTCTCCTCGTCTAGGTTACTGATAGTCCACGTACGTGGTTTGAGTCGAAATATTAAGCGATTGTGTGATAAGCATGTATCATTCCAAGATGGAATATATGTGCTCTTTCCAAACCCGTGTATTATTTTGGATCATGGTTATTTCAAGGCCGGTAATGGGTGAATGAGCTATTTTGTAGTTAAAATAGTACCCAAATTACAGCTAAGATGCTGGATCCCTGTTTAATCGGTGCTGGTAGAGTCATTGATGATTAAACCATTGGTGGAAATCTCGGGTGTTTTAAATATCCTCGAAATAATGGCAAGGATTTACAGAATTGGCTCTTGTTTTGATGAAGCTTTTTACATTTTATTTATAATTGTATAGGTTTTATATATTTATCGAGGATTCGAGGATATTTCAAGCGGAAGAGCTTAAATATTATAGAGTTCCATGATTTGTTGACGTACAAATATGTTAATAAAGTTATCCTAAAGTTGTATTATCGCTAATCCTTCAGATTTTCTCCTCGAATACTTTGGACTTCTTAACAGCTGTTCCTGGAATGAAATTAATTTATGAAAGATTGTAGGATTGGCGAAAGGTGATGCGGTGCTTACCTCAATCTGAGAGTAAACCCGTCACTTTTTAATGTGTAAAAGTTCGCGGTCTTTCCTTAGGGTGTCTGCAGATTTCTTAAGAGGTGAGGGTAAGTAGGGGGCATGTTGCCGAGAGGACTTTTCTTACCTTTCTTCCTAGTTCGTCTATCCTTTTCCTCATCCTACTGGTCGGTGCGAGGCTCTCCCCAAAAATATCGGATGGTTGGGTGCGCGAGCAATGGTTCCCGTCCTGTTTGGGTCCAATAGCCCAAGTTAGGACATCCTTTTTTCTGAGGGGTACACCCTTATGGGTGCTGCTCTAAGAGTAAGAATGTGACCGATAAAAAAGACTAAAACGGTAAATGACATGGCAACCAATATGGACTACTCGTGATGCAATCCATATACACCCGTCCTCTTTTTCTCGCTTAATGTTCCTGCCATTTCCAACACCCATCAATTACCTGGAGCTACATGTTAGAACCACAATAGAGGTGTTGCCCCACTCGGACGTTTTTTGTTCTGACCACGGACGCTCTCCGATAATGTGGCATGCACCCTCCGTGACATTCCACCCACGCTCCAACTGCTGCCAAGGATCTTCGGGACATCCCTTTTGAGTGACGAAGGTCTAGAGATGCCAAAAGAAAGTCTGAAAGCCAAGGATGCCTACCCCTAAACTTTTGCTTTACATTTAAATCTTGTTCCAAATACCCCCACACCTCCATATTTGAAGTCTGCCCATATGCACTACCCACACTGATTTAAATCCAACAGATTTGGGCATGTCAGCATCTCCCGAAAGAAAGTGGTGCTGTGCTCGAACTATGGCCTTTTCGAGCAAACCCTCACTGTTCACTCGCCGGATTTATTCCTTGCTAGCAGTCGCCAGATGAGCACTTGGTAAACAAAAAACGAACCGCACTGCTCAGCACGACGGTCAGCACAGCATTCTCTCACGACTGCCCGACCCTTATGTTTGAGTGAGGTGTAGTCCCTTCAATACAGCGCCTTAATGGTTCGAGAAACCCGAGAGAAAGTGCGCGACCACCCTGACCCTCTTCAGTTCGTACACTGATGCTCTATCCCGATCGGCTCCCGTTAAACCCTCGCACTCAGCAACACCCTCTGTCCGTAGCACGGTCTCATCCGCCTCCTTGCAATTCTCCAACTCCTTTAAGATGATTTTAACCCTAAAAGTACCGAGAGCCACTCCGCTCTGATACCTGCAGCCATTGTGACCCCAAGAGTCAACGGAACCCAGACAGGAAAGCAATTCTAGCCCCTTCCCTAGTGACCTGAGCATGGTAGCACCTCCTCTGCTGATGTGCCCGCCCATACAGCCATGTACAGCAGTAGCGTGGAGGAGGTGCATGGACCGTCTATCTCGCCATTCCGGAATCTCAGAAGAGAATCATTGAAGAACCTCGCTACCTTCACCCTTTACCCCCTCTCCAACGCCATAGCTCCTGATATAATACTTACAAGGCCTACCCTAAAAATCTTACCCACCGATTCTTCAGGCTCCCTCCAGAAATCCCTAGCCCCATGCACTACCACCTCCCAAACACTCCTAAGGCCCCCACATCAGAGTTATAGGGAGGATGTGGATGGTACCGGTGAAGGTTACCAGTTTATGTGGTGATATAGTTTGTGGGTGCGTGGTCGGTAATTATAAGGGCGTGTATGAAAAGTCCGTTGCTATTGCGCTCGGCGGGTGACGAGGACTTTAGGCCGTGGGCCTACTTTACGCCTCTGTCGATTGCTTGACTCCTTATAATTTCTCACGTGGGTTATGCGTTAGGCTAGGCTTGCCGAAAGTGGCTCGGTAATTGGGGTAAGTAAAGGACGCGGAAAAGAAAATATAACTATTCTTATATTGGCCTACTAAAAGGGGCAATCGGAAACAGGACTTATGCGAGTAAATGGGATTCTGTAACGCTATTAAGGGAATGAACTGAGTTAATGAATAATGAGAGTCTGTCTCTGAGGGGCGTGACCTTGACTTTTATGTGGGGAGGACCCAGTGATCTAGTTTGTTCGTTATTTCCAGCCCTTGTACAGAGTTTTCGACAGTTCTGTGTACCTTTTGTGCCTACATATTCCCCATAGATTTAGCTTTATTATAGGGAATCGCTTGCTGCAGGTCTCTATGAAATTTCTCTGGTCAAAGCTTATATTTGCTCACCTGCTGATAAATGTTTCCAGCATGCGTATGTTTGTTTGTGTGCGATCCTCGTATTTGTCTAGGTGGTAATCTTTGTATGGTCGAGGGTTTCCGCGCTACTCTAACGAGCGCTTGCCTCAGATCTATTTGTACAATTTAACATATATGTAGTTTCATTTCCTAATTCTCTTCAGTTCTTTATTTATCAGGCTTGGCATATTATTTCCTTAATTTACACACATAGCAATTTCTAGGATTTGAAAAATCCACCAAGTGTCCATTTGTGGAGTTCCTGCAATTTGGTGCTAGAGGCCTACCCATTTTAGAGAACGAGACCTACAGAGCAATTTCGGCGGCTATGCCCTTGATCGCAGTCGCCAGGTGAGACCATTTAAATTGGAAATAAAAAAAAATATGGGTTTTTTTTTTTCAAGCACGCTACATAAGAGAAAATCCCTCCCTCTGACTGATGTCCTTTCCCCTGACACCTTACCATCGTTTCTCTACTTCCCCTCATCTGAATTTACCCTTCTAAATTGCCACTCCCTTCTCAAATGATACCCAAGGATAGCGCCCAGAGGGAAGAATTCATGCCGCTCCCCCCCACTTTTATCCTGGAGGACTGATCTCTAGATAAAACCTTCGGTTCATCTTATCATCCCCGACAGCCTACTCCCCTTTTGCTTTCCCTTATGCCTCTCTCTCTCTCTCTCTCTCTCTCTCTCTCTCTCTCTCTCTCTCTCTCTCTCTCTCTCTCTCTCTCTCTCTCTCTCTCTCTCTCTCTCTCTCTCTCTCTCTCTCTCTCTCTCTCTCTCTCTCTCTCTCTCCCACAGTGGTCTATTGGAATTGATATGGTTTAATGGCTAACTGAGAGTCCATTAGATTTCTTATCTTCATATCAACCTAGGGAACCTTTGTCTGCAAGAACTAATCCTATGTGGTTGTCATGCCCCGAAAATCTCTGGGTAAGCCTCTGTCATACCCACAATCTTTGCACCGATCTCTATACGGTAGCTCTCCGCCTTGTCCTAAAAAGGCATTATAGTGTATTCTCGGTCTACTCCTATTCTCACCATATTTCTCCCTCTGACTCTATCCATAACCTTATCCTCCAGCTTCCCACACCCATTATACCTTAGTTTAGGATATTCTAATAGTAGGGACCCCGTATGAGGAAACTACTACTCAAGTTTTCTTGTACCTACTTTTTTTAGCCCATGGGGGTGAGTTGTCCTCATGTATGAACGCCGGTTCGCCCACCTATCGCCGTCCTTCCATTGACACTTTCCAGAGGTAGGCGGTCGGATTATCCAATTAATCGCACTCGCATTTTCAAATCGGACTAACCCCCGCAAAACGAATCGGAATCAAACTACCGAAAATTTAAAGCGATTTGCGATTAATCCAGGTCGACGTCCTCTTTGTTTTTTTCGCAATAGCAGTTTCTTAATATTTTTTTCTATATTTTTCTCAAGTAAATATTTTTTCGTTTTATTCTATTCTATTCACACTTTCGTATTTTCTCTATAATATAATGCGTAAAATATGATTAATTATTAAATCATATATAATAAAAAGGTTATATTTTAAAAATATAAAGTAGATATAATACGTGTCTATTGCGACCGGGTGACGGACAAGCTCATCAGGGACTTTCTCACCCTCGTCCGGCCTGACGAGCACCTGGACCCTGCCCCCCAGCAGGGACCCCAGACTACCTGTTCGCCATGGAAGATGGGCAGCAAGAGGAGCCTCTAGGAGAAGGTCAGGGAAGAGGTCAACAACTGGTCGAGGAAGCCGCTGAGGGGGCATACGGTGCTCTCGCCCAATCTCTTCCCGTTCGAGTTCCGTGATGCTTGGGTAACACTCTTCCTCAAGTATAACACGCCGCTCTCGAGCTCCGCCTCAGTCGAGCGCGTGTTCAGCTATCGGTCGGACATCCTCAGGCCTAAGAGGGCGGCCCTCGCTGCACCAAACTTCGAAGCCCTCGTCTTCATGAAGGGCAACCTCCACTTCCTCAAAAAGGCCCACGAGGCAGGGGAGGAAGACGAGGACTAAGCTGGCGGGCTTAGAGTAGAGTGGAAAACTTTAAATAGTATGAGGTATATATGGAACAAAGTTGTTAGTTAACCCTATCTTTTTTTCTGATAGCATATATTAGTATAACTGTGTGTATTTTGTGTAATATGTACTGTATAGTTTAATATTTTGTTATATATTTCAATTAAAATAGAATGTTTATTTTTGATCTTAAAAGCTTGGTTTCTCTTTGTATTAGTTAGAAATGGCTTATTTAGGGTAAAAAAGCATTATATTTATAGCTATTGAGATGATTGGTTTAATGACAAACTTGCCTAGATAGCAGCCATTAAACCAATTATCTCAATAGCTATAATTGGTGCCCAGACCCGGGAAATCGCCAACTGCCTCTTTAAGAACTTTGTTAAAGCTTGCAAAGATGGCAGCTGCTACAATACTCCCTTCCAAGAGAGTTACCCAACCCGTTACAAAAATATTACGCTAATCCAGATATCTCCGAGGCCTTCTGACAATACGATGACGCCGGTGGGTTTGCTATGATTGCTGGGAATGGCACAAAATGCGGGCGAGGCACTGTGACTAACAAGAGTGGACGGATTGATGGTGATCCGTTTGGGTGACCTCTCCGAGCTGGCGTCTAGCGATAGCATGACGCTCTGTGCCTGGCTTGCTGGTTGCGGGGTGACCAGAGGTGGAGGGATGGTCTCCTGACTGGACAGCTCTGACGACGAGGTTTCCTGCAACAAAAGAGGAGGCAGCAGCAATCGGAAAGGAGATGGAGATATGGGCGAGGTAGAGGAGATTGGGTTGGAGGTTAGATGATGATGAGGTAAGGGAATCACTGGACCATTATTAGAGATAGCAGGAAAGGAAAATGAGGACTGCTCAGAATGAACAGCATCAATAAAGGTAGGTTTCAAGCGATCCAGAGAAACAGTATCCTGCTTGGCGCCAAACTGCTGTACATAGAATTTAGGCTTCCTGGAGATGGCGAGGAAGGGTCTCATAAACGAGTTGCAATGAGGAGCAAGTAGAATCGCGACGGACCCATTCCCAGACCGGGGAAATTGCCAACTGCCTCTTTATGAACTTTGTAGGAGCTTGCAAAGATGTCAGCTGATACAAATTCCCTTTTAAAACATTGAAAATCGCTTTAAATAAATTAAATCGCTTTTAAAAATCGGGCTTCAATTTTTTCGAATCGCGCCCATCTCTAACAGTTTCCTGTCTCGATCTTTCCCTCTTTTCCAATGGAACGCTGTTAAATTTCACTTAGATTGTCTCTCGTGAGGATTTTAGTCTCGACCACTTTCCAGTTTCTTTTTCGTTACTATGCCCTAGCTCAACAGTCGCAAGACAGAGATTGCACTTCTGGAGAGCATACTGGGCTGGTTTCTCTGTCGACAGACATTGCTCCCATAAGATGTTAAATTTCTGCACGCTTTATTTTCACATTTACTCACTTCTATCCCCCAATCTTTCGTAACCCTCCCCCCTTCTTGCTGTCTCCTGGTGGTCTTTCAGTTGTACAATGCAGTTTTCTTTAAGAATCGCGCAAACCGGCGTCACGGCCGCATCTGTCTTCCTCAGCATGAAATATAGATGAATCATTCAAGAGCAGCTCTACGACGTTGTCTTAATGTCTAAAGAGGCTCGACGGTCCTCCAGGAAGGCATATATCTCTTAGATTTCCATGCCCTCCTCGCCCAACGATGTCTGGCGGAGTTCGCTCATAGCGGGGAAACCCGTCAACACAAGCCCACCTGTCCTAAGGGTCGATACATCATTCCTCTTTGAAGTAGTGGTTACCTAGAGGCCAGCCCTCCACTTCGCCTCAATTTCAAGCATCCTACTCGGACATTGGTTCCCTCCCAATAGTGATGAGGCCTATAACCGGCTCTTCTCTATAAAAAGTTGTGTCTTGCCCTCTCATTCTGTGGGCCACTGGTCCTGACAGAATTCCCTGCAACCTCATCAAACGTCTTCACGTATCGGTACTCTACTTTCTCCTGGATATTTATAAACGAATATAGCTTGAAGGTACTGTTCCCTCGGTCTAACGTATAGCAATCTTGGTACCTGTGCTCAATCCAGACTCCGACGATTCATACTACCGTCATATAGCCATGACCTGCTGCTCATGCAAAATCATGGAGAGGATGGTGTTTTTGTACCTTTCCTTTCACGCTGAGTCCTGTTCCATGTTTGCCAGGCTGATTTCCGCCAATTTTGCACTGTGTTTTGGATTCCATTCTCAGATGTGGCCGCAACGTCCTGGTCTCATTCTTTCGCCGAAATGTCACGCTGGCTGTCTTCTTTGAAAACCCTCAAAGCTAACGACACTACTCACCGCCCCTCTATTATAAATACTGTAGTTTGTGATTTCCTACCTTTATTTTCCAGTTCTACCACGACCGCTCTTCCCAGGTCCGTGTAGGTTCTTTTTACTCCAACCTCTTATCCAAGGAGGAAGGCGTCCTCTTATTCTTCTTTATGATGATGACGGTAACTTCCTCTCCCCCTTCCAATTAACAGCGCACTCTACACTGATGACCTACTGATCTACTACATCGATATAGTTCTTCCCACGGTCGTCAAGCAAGTCCAACTTGCCATCACTATGGCCGGTAAGTGGACTGCTCCTCAAGGATTTTCCTCACCCTACAAATTTTTCTGTCTCCTCTTCTACCTTTGCAGAAAAGAACATGTTGCAATTCTTACCTTATATCTGGGAACCCAGTACCGGTAAAGCAATTCGTGACCTTCTAGGCCTTATCTTCGATAAGAAGCTGTCATGGAAACGTTCCAGCTCAGATTTTATTGCCACCATCCAGTTCACTCTTAACTTTTAATTCCTAAGGCACCTGCCCCACAGTACCTGAGACGCTGAGACTCTACACAGCCTTTGTCCAGCCCAAACTCTACTTTGGCTGTGTAGTGGACAACCCATATTCACCCTATCTTGCTTTGATCTAATTTCGAACTGGGGTCTCAGAGTGGTACACAAGCTTTTCGCTCCTCGCCAATAGCCAGTCGCTAAGTAGAATGCAATATCTATTCTCTATCGAACAGTCCCGCCTTCCTGTCTGCAAAAACTTTCCTCAGCTTCCGCCGAATGTTCATATCATCATTTTTCCCGCTGGTATCCGAGACACGATCAATTGAAGACCTTTGGCACCTTCCATGGGTAATGGCCTCTCACCTTTCATTCGCTATACCTCCAATCTATCCTCTACGATTAAACACCCACAGCAGGAATCTGTAACAGTCTCATGCAAGGAGGCAAATCTCTGAAGCCAGCTAGGGTTGTCCTAAGGGAGTTACTCAGTTATGCATCCTCCAGCCAAAACAGAACAACCCTTTAAAGACCTCCACCAAAACAGAAGAACACTTTTAAGACTTGCACGAAAAGAGAAGAACCCTTTAAAGACATATAACAAAAAATAACCCTTTAAAGACATATACCAAAAAAGAAGAACCCTTTAAAGGCATATACCAAAAAAGAAAAACCCTTTAAAGACCTCTATGAAAAGAGAAGAACTTCATCAACGGAGAAGAACCCTTTAAAGACCTCTACTAAAAGTGAAGAACCCTTTAAAGACCTCCATCAAAAGAGAAGAAGCCTTTAAAGACTTCCACTGAAAGAGAAGACATTTACCAAAAGAGAAGAATCATTTAAAGATCTCAACTAAATGAGAAGAACCCTTTAAAGAACTACATCAAAAGAAAAGAACTATTTAAAGAGCTCCATCAAATGAGAAAACCCCTTAAAGACCTCCAATATATGAGAAAAACCCTTTATATATCTCCATATAAGGAGAAGAAGCCATTAAAGACCTCCACAAAAAAAGAGAAACCCCCATTAAAGACCTCCATAAAAAGAGAAACCCCCATTAAAGACCTCCGCCAAAAGAGAAGAACCATTTAAAGACCTACATCAAAAGAAAAAAAACATTTAAAGATCTACATCAAATGAGAAAATCCCTTAAAGAGCTCCACTAGAAGAGAAGAACCCTTTAAATATCTCCATAGAATGAGAAGAAGCCATTAAAGACTTCCATAAATGGGAAGAGCCCTTTAAAGACTTCCACTAAAAAAATAGGAAGCCCTTAAACACCTCCGCCAAAAGAGAACCCATTAAATACATCCACCCAAAGAGAAGAACACTTTAAAGACCTGCACCAAAAGAGAATAACCATATGAAGGCCTCCACCAAAAGAAACTAACTATTTAAAGACCTACACCAAAAGAGAAGAACCAATTTAAAGACCTCCATTAAAAGTGAAGAACTCTTTAAAGACCTGCCAAACGAGAAGAACTCTATAAAGGCCTCCACCAAAAGAGAAGAAACATTTAAAAACCTCTACCAAAAGAACAAAAACATTTAAAGACTCCCACCAGAAGAAAAAAATCCTTTAAGACTTCCAATAAAAGAGAAGAACCCTTTAAAGACCACCAAGAGAGAAAAACCCTTTACAGACTTCCACAAAAGAAAGGAACCCTTTAAAGACCGCCAAGAGAGAAGAATCATTTAAAGACCTCCATTAAAAGAGAAGAACTCATTTAAAGACCTCCATCAAAAGAGAAGAACCATTTACAGACATCCACCAAGTGAGAAGAACCCTTCAAAGAACTCTACCAAAAGAGAAGAACCATTTAAAGACTCCCAACAAAAGAGAAAACTCCTTTAAAGACTTCCAATAAAAGAGAAGAACCCTTTAAAGACCACCAACAAGTGAGAAGAACCTTTTAAAGACTTCCACCCAAAGAGAAGATGCCTCTAAAGACCTCTCCCAAAAAGTCGTCGAAGACGCAAGGGGCGAGCACATTTGATAAAGACAGGAAACAAAATAGGCGAATTATTGCAAGGGTGGGGCAGACGATCAGTAAGTGCGGAACCGTGCAACTGCCAATGCAGGAATCGCACTTTGGAATGGCAAGATGGCCCTCGAGGAAAGTCTAGTGATCAATCACTTCGTAGGCGGCAAAGAACCCCCTCAAAGGTTCGGGACTTCTCGGCGCACGATAGCCAGTGACGAATCGACATCTTAACAGTCAACAGTTTAAAATCAGTGCAACATCTCACTCACTCCGCCACAAATCTCACCTACTCCTGGACACAGAGAAGCCGCTATACGGTAGCCCCAAACTTACCGGGATATCAAAGGCAGTCAAACGAGCAGTTTAGTCCAGTATTCCGGTGTGACGTGGGATTCATCAAAGGGGGGGCCTTGTATCTGGTTGAATGTGCCACACGTGAATACTTCAACTAGAAGGTGAGAAGAGCAAAACTGTCGAAGTGAATCTAAAACGCCTCTGAGTCGGTTAAAAATGATCAAAGTTGGCCAAATACAAGGAAAGAATGAGGCGAAAGGCAAGAAATTCTTCTTGCTTTTCGCCTCAGCCATTTATGCTCGAATCTTATTTCTCTCAGTTCGAATATATAACATAACATTCATAGATGTAAAAAATAAGAGCCACAAGAGGCTATCAAAGGTTATTCGAGTCAATCCCCACTCCAACATCCCTCTATAAATTATATTCAAAGGATAGAGTCCATCACATCGCCTTAAAGATATCACCATTGAAGGTTTGTCAAAAGCTCTACTATTTAACTACAATATACAATGATTTCAATATTGAAATATGTACAATTCCAAACCCAAGACAAGACTAAAATAAAAAAAAACGTCCCCATATACTCATCTAACTTGCGCTTTAAAATATTTAGATTTCTTTTCTCTATTACCTCTTGAGGTAAATCATTCCAGAAATCTAACACTCTATTGGTGAACCAATATTTTTTTTACCTCCAACCTATACTCCTTTTTGTTTTTTTAAGTTTCAAGTATGGACACCTAGTCCGATTACTACTCTCTAACTCAAAGAACTTTCCAAAATCCAACAAATCCATCCCAAAACAAATTTTAAAATGTTCAATCAGATCCTCTCTCACCCATCTTTCAAATGAGATCATATTTAATACCCTCAGCCTATCTACATACATATTCAAGGTGCCTCAAAGAAGGTATAATCTTTGTTGCCTCCTTTTCACTGACTCTAGCAGGTTGATATCATGTCTAAAATGTGGGGGCCATGCTTGAATACAATATTCAAGATGTGGCCGAATATACTAGGTATAAATTTAATGATAACCTCCTTACTTTTATAACTAACATTTCTCTTAATGAACTCCAACACTCTATTTGCTTTACCTTTTACCTCAATAAGTTCTTTTGATACTCTACTACATTCGACCAATGCTCAGCAATTTGAAAAGCTAAATTCTCTATTATCTCTTCCCTTGTGTATAACTGAATTTTTGAAGGTTATAAGTTATAGGCCACTTCTTATGTGCGGCGTGCCCATGCAAATAATTTGTTTAAGTCACTCTACAATTTAAAGTAAGCCTCAACTTCTATTACAGAAGTTACCAATTTGGTGTCATCTACAAATAATAAGGGACCTAGAACTGATCCCTGAGGTACCCCGCTAACAACATTCTTCCACTGTCTTTACTCCATTTAACAGTGCTTCCTATCTTTCAGCTATTCATCTTTCCAATTCAATACTCTCCCATTTATCCCAAGCCTTTTTAATTTATTAGCCAATCTCATATACGGAACCTTCAGTGGCGGATCCAGGATAAAAATTGTGGGGTGGGGGGGGCTAGCCTGAATTCCTCCCTCTGCGGAGTCTGAGAAAAGGGCATTGATCATTAATAAGGGTTATAATAGACAGCATTGATAATAAAGAACAGTATATCACACGAGAGTGAGCACTAACTCTCTCAGATCCGAATATTTTCCACACATCAGAAAATTATGAATATTAGTTTGGGGACGTTAGCTGAGGTATAATATTGAATTTAATAATTATTTTTGACATTTCCCTGTATTTTTGACGTGTATCATATAAGGTACACTCGATCGCGAGGGTTTAAAAAAGGTGTTTATATATATTAATAAATAACTCTTTTTGGGATGGGAACCTTGTCAAAGGCTTTGCTAAAATTTAAGTAAATTATCTCTACATTTTCTACTTTATCCAATTGTTTTGTTACATAATCCATAAATTTCAGTAAATTTGTTAAACAGGAACAACCTCTTCTAAATCTATGCTGAACATTGATTAACCTATCACTCTCTAGATGCTCAGAAATACCTCTTTTAACTACCTTCAAGAATTAAAAAAAAATATATAGAAGTTAAACTTACAGAAATTTTGAATAAGAGCGAAGCACGCGTTATAGGTTACTAAAACCTGTAATATTGCTTCGTATCGTTGTATTAGTGTCCTAGGAGTAATATTTCGAAGGTGGAGAAGATTTATCACACGTTATAAAATCACGAATAGAAAATATTTCAACTTTGTGCTGAAACAATGATCCTTTTACGAAGCCATTTTGAAATGCTAGGAGTTGGAGTAACGCTCGCGCGCGCGTTTCACTATTTGTTTGAGAGACTTAAGTTACGTGCGCATCTTGAAATGCTATGTGACGGCTTAATTTACGCTTCCGCGTTTGTTTTTAGTGTTAATTAGTTAACTTCTTTTAGTTCCGAACGAAGATGTAGTAGAAAAATCAATAAATATGGAATATCCAGTCACATTGTCAATTGGCATCGCATCATATTGTATTATATATAATTTTGAAGGGATTTATTTTCAATTAAAATATGATATGGACATTTTGTATTACTCAAGATTAAAGAATATATGGTTGATTTAGTTAATATTCCTGGGCGAAATATATTGGTCTGGAGTTAAAAAACACAACATGAAAACAATAAACATTGGAGCGCCTAACTAAGTCTGGCAATCGCCTTTGAATTCGACCCTAATGCTAGGCTCTTGAATTGTGTATACTACTAGATGATTACAAATACCGGGTATGTTTATGGAGTGCAGTCACCTACCAATAAAGGAGGGTATGTTTTGAAATAATCACCTTAGGGTCTGAATTCAAATAGGTTTTCCAGATGTAATTAGGCGCTACAATGTTCATTGTTTTTATGCAGTGCTCCGCTCCTTCGGGGAAGAGCTTGAAATGAAGTCATTCAATTTCCTTCAAGCGGGTGACTCTTTATTCCAAATTTACAGAAATACCAAAAGTAAAGGTATATTTCCATAACATCCTCAGCACGATTTGGGAATCATAAAATGTATTTTTCTGACGTTTTTAGACTTAGCATCGAGTTGGCTTCACATTTATGTGAGTACAGCCTCTACGAAAAGTAAGCAATTTTCGGCAAAAATAACACTACAACAAATGTCAGTGTCAAAAAACCCCCATAAATCTCATGTGCATTTTATTATGAAGCTGAGTTTGTTGAATTCGAATTTGCTAAAAAAAATCCCATCACGTAACATTATCTTACAAATTGCCGATTTAACAATTATGCAATTGATACCGATTTCTACAGAATCCATAAATGTATTTCGCTCCCAAAGTCAGATTAAATGTGTCCATTGTAATTAATTCATGAATAAATAATGAACCAGCATGTTTGTTAACATTATATAATGTACGAGGGGCGGTCAATAAGTTTTGCGAATCGGTAGGGCAAAACAGAGGAAGGGGGATGGCTGTTTGTGGTGGTGTTAGGACAAGTTAGGACAAGTCAGGACCTGCAGCCGCCCTCTCCTGCCTCGTCTATTTAAGAAGCAGTGGCTGATCGCAGATCGTCAGTCACAAATTTTTCAACAATGGAGAAGGTTGAGCACCGCGCAGTGATCAAATTTTTGACCAAGGAAGGCAAGAATGCAAATGAGATCCATGAACGCATGGTTGCAGTGTACACCGACACCGCCCCTTCCTATGCAACCATTGCTCGCTGGAATAGGGAGTTCCGCCAGGGTCGTGAGTCCCTTGAAGATGACGCCCGTCAGACATGACCAACGAGGACAATGTGGCCCGTATGGAGAGGATAATCCCGAAAATCGAGGGGTGAAGGTCGAAGAAATCGAGCGAGAACTTGGAATATCACATGGAAGTGTTATCAACATCATCCACGACAATTTGCCCATGACCAAGCTCTCTGCCCGTTAGGTCCCTAGAAACCTCACGCCCCATGATCGACGTCAACGTCGTCAAAGTCCACAAGGCCAGAGTTGCGCGAGTGCGGATTCGAGGAGCTCAACCATCGCCCCTACAGTCCAGATCTGGCCCCTAGCGACTACTTTCTATTCCGCCAGCTCAAGGCTGCACTGCGTGGACGCCGGTTTGGGGACGATGAAGATGTCCAGCTCGCCGTCCAGGAGTGGATTGAACAGCAGTCGGGAGATTTCTGGTTGTCGGGAATTCGAAGCCTCAGGGACAAGTGGCGCAAGTGCATTGAAGTCGAGGGTAGTTATATTGAAAAATAATAAAACACTTTTCCTCATATCTCGTTTCCTTATATCCGAATTGCAAACCTTATTGATCGCCCCTCGTAGTAACCTACATTTTAGTATTTAATTCTTCGTTTTAAGACGTCTCAGGTGTGTCACGCTTCAGGTTCCAGCAGAAGTCAGCTAGCATAGCATAGCTCCATTTTCCCTTATACCTGTTTTCCATTGACATTATATTTTGATGGAACCTCTCTCCATGTTCATCACTCACCTCTCCTGCATTCTCTGTGAAGGACATATGAGAATGAAGAAAGTGTATCTTCAGTGACATATTACATCCGAGATCTTCGTAGCACTTCATTAGGCTCTCTACTATACGCTCTCGCTGGGCCCCTTGGTGTTTTCCCACACATCCTTTACATACATCTTTGAATATATGCCAGGCCGCTAGCTCAGTTTCATCCATTGTCGCTTTGAAGTCATCATCAGCTATAACTTGACGAATCCGAGAGCCTACGAATATGCCTTCTCTAGTTTTGGCATAACTTATTTTAGGGAACATCAATTTGAGGTACTGAAAACATGGCTTGTTATGTCGCAGTGCTTTGATAAATTGCTTCATTAGGTCTAGTTTTATATGCAGTGATGGCAAAATGATTTTCTCCTTCTTAACTAGTGGCTCATGAATTACATTATGGCATCCAAGCATCATAGTTTCCCGAGGTGACCATTCTGAGCGTACATAATGTTTTGATCTGGCCCTACTGTCCCACTTGCAAAGGAAGCACATAAATTTGGTGTATCAAGTTTGTAGCCCATTAAGTAGTGCTACGACTTTAAAGTCCGCACAAATTAGCCACTCATGCTCCTTGTAACTTATGTTGTTTAGAATAAAAGCAAAGTTCTCATATGTCTCTTAAAATGACTAAGTGAACAACTGGAACTGAAAGCATAGTGTTGCCAATATGCACCAGAACCGCTTTTATGCTGTAAAGGGATGCATCTATGAATAACCTGCACTCATTTGGTTCATAAATCAGCTCAAGAACATTGGATAGGCCTATGATATAATTACAATATGTCAAGTTGTTTTAAAAAGTGAAGAATTGCTATAACAGAAACTATCTGGGGAATTTTTGCCTTCTCTATGCATTTTAGCTGTCTCCTGTAAAGAAAAATACACTGAAGTTTGTGAAAAATAATATTGTGATAGAACGGGTTGAGGCAGCGTTAGTTTCAACTCCTATCACATATTATTTAAAACCACGATGCTCCCACGTGCATCTTCGCTTCGAAGCTTGGCGCCTTATCGCAGCCACCGGATGTCAATGTTTAAACAAGGAGGTTATCGTCCCCCCGTTCGCCCCCATACGCCGACCTCGCCAGATTGAGTTAGGCTTATGGGCAGATAAGGCATTGTTCCCAGGCTCGGCTGTGCATTCCCTCGAAGCTCCCACTCCATTGTCCCCCACGCCAAGGGAGTGTCTCAACTATTTAGATGGAAACTTTACCACTAAGATCAGATTGGAGATCCAGATTTTCGTCGCGAAACATCACCACGACCCTCTCTCACTTTGTGCGCCAAGGGACCTCGACCTCGAGATTCACCATCACTTGTCCAGAAGGAGGACAAAATCCCTTGAGTGCCAAAGTTCGAGCCTTTGCGACGCCGAGTCCAAAGGGCTTCCCCCTCGTTGTTCAGAAAGAGAACAACGTTAGAACAGCCATTGTTCGTTCGAGCCCCGTTGACAAGAAGCGGTTCTCACCCTTCCCCCGTTGTTCAGAAAGAGAACAACGTTAGAACAGCCATTGTTCGTTCGAGTCCTGCTGACAAGAAACGGTTCTCACCCTTCCCCCGTTGTTCAGAAGAGAACAACGTAGAACAGCCATTGTTCTTTTTGAGCCCGTTCGCCAAGAAACGGTTCTCACCCTTCCCCCTTGTTGTTCAGAAGAGAACACATTAGAACAGCCATTGTTCTTGAGCCCGTAGACAAGAGACGGTTCTCACCCACCCTGTTGTTCAGAAGAGAACAACGTAGAAAAGCCATTGTTCTTCAAGCCGTTCGTCGAGAAACGGTTCTCATTCCCAAGACGCCACGTCAGGATCATCTTATTCCCCCCCTTCGGCTGGAACTCGCCAGCGGACCGAAAATTCCTTCACGTCGCCTTCCACTGCACCACTAGTATAACGTTACGTAAGCCAAACGTCACCTTTGAGTACTTAACCCCTTTGTCAATTCTATCCGGTGCTTTAAATGGTATAGCGAACCATCCCCTCCCTTTAACTCTATATTTGTTTTACCTTTTTAAATCCTTTAATCCTCGGATTAGCCCGAGCCCCCACGACCCTTTCCATTCTCTGTTTATGTCAATATTTTCCGTCTTGTGTTTGTTGATAGTTATTATTAATAAAACTCTATTTTATTAATGATAGCAATATTATTATCCTTGAGCTCAGTTCCACTTCTTAAGCATATCGAAGATACATAATATCGGCCCGCCAGACATTCACGCACTCTAAAGATAATTAAAGAAGTTCCCTCAACGAATAGTTATATATGGTATATCGTCGAGAGTCCATTCTACGACAAATATAAATAGTAACAGCAACAAATATTAAATATAAAAGTAAAAATAAGAAGCATTTATAGTAAGTTACAAAATTATCAAGCGTTAAGTAAGAGTTACCAGGGATTTGGACCCATATAACTAAAAAAAATATTGAGTATACTATAATAAATTTCATAGGTTAGGTTGACAAATACCTTACCCTAGGAACACGCCATTAAAATTGATCAAAATCGATTATAACTTTTAGAGTTGTCAGTTCCAGGCCATCCTGTTTGCATTCAGCCCCTACGGAACCATCAGTGTATTTAACGTAAGTAAGATAGTAATTTACGAGAAACTGGAGGGTCACAGAAAAAAACGGATGTTATATTTGTGATTTACGCAGAAAATACCCCTAGAAAAAATTATTCTCATTTCCGGGTTTTTTTTTTTCATTGTTGTACAGTGTACAATCGATTTGCTGAAACAAGAGTCTTTACCCCTATTTTTATAATTATTTAATCAAAATTATTATATTCCTCTCTTTTGATTCTTTTTAAAACGGTAATACAGTTCCTCGAGTTACCGGAAAATATTATTTATTAGTGGTAAAAAGCTGTTTATTCTTTTTACGTTAGGAGATATATAAATTATAATTTTTATGGTATTTACTATTATAAAATTTACCCATTGCTTGTCGGGACGAACGTTGAACTAAAAGAGAGCGGTGATTTTAGTCTCAAGTTCCAAAGCTCCTAAAATCTCTACACAAGGTCTCCTCATTTCTTTAAGTGGTCTTGCAATATATTTAGGCACTCGTTATTATTTTTTAGTTTTATATATTTATTAATTGCATTTTGCATCTCTTGCACAGATTACACTTGCTTAGGTAACAACAAAAAAAAACCCCGTTCATTTGACGCCTGTCCTTTCGAATTTTTCCCAAAATAGAGGTACTTATCCATTTGGGTTCCCTTATATTAAAAGTTTTTTGGTTCGACGTGAACCTATTATAAGATTTCATAAAACACTTCCAAATGCCCATTTTTGGGGGTTTCTTTTAGTCTCCTATTCCATATTACAATGTGATCCCTACAATCTTTCCGAGTAGGAGGCACAGATGAAAAGGTCCAATGAAAGATCAGGAAGGGTCGAGAAAAAAGAAGAATAATAAAATGATGCGGGGGATGAGGATCTTACCGATCATCCCCTTTGCATGATTGAGAGAAGCTTTTTAACTATAACAGAACTGCATGAATCCTAGGTACTCATGTAGATAAGTAGGTACCGTTGCTCTAGAAATAGCTAAAAAGAGTATGGTTTTAATTAATACACATGTAGATAAGTGTAAAACAGACTACTCGTACTAACATGGAGTAGGGCGATGAAATTAACAAGATGATTAATCTGGTTACTCTTCGGGAGTAGTTGTTTTGTGATAGTTTACCACTTCTTGCTTCTCGGGTTGGCATTGAGTGGATCGTATGGTTTTTGCTCATCTTAGTCCGGGATTTCCTCTTCTTATTTTCTCCTTCTTCTTCTTCTTCTTCTTCTTCTTCTTCTTCTTCTTCTTCTTCTTCTTCTTCTTCTTCTTCTTCTTCTTCTCCTTGAGTGGATCTTAGGGCCCCCTTTTCCAACCCTGTGGTCGCCAAGCACTTACAAGTCTCACAACATCAAAAAAATATGAATTCCCTATTATGAGATGTTTTCAGCATATGGCAACATTTCTATGTTGCCATAATTATAGAGTATATTACTGCTGATTGTGCATCAAAAGGTTTTCTTGGGTATTATAATTTTAACGCAAATACCTTAACCACCAATACTGTCTCAAGACATTTATAAGCAACTTTGCTGGTTTCATAAATCTACTTATGTTTATATTTATATATAAAAAGTTTTAATAATGTATGTTTATTGCTGGTGCCCCTGAGTGTCGTACTGGTTTGGTCCTCTCCCTTCTTTTTTTTGGTCCATTTTCCCATCTTCCTTTCCTTGCCGTCGTCTTCTTTACTCCTCCCCTTCATTTCCCTTTGTCCCGACTCCCTTCCCATCTTTCCATGCCCCCTCCTCTATAGCCCAACTTCTTTTTTACTTCTTCTTCTTCACGTATTTTTTTCCTTGCTCCCTTTCTTCCTCTTTACTCTTCCTCGTCCTCTTTCTTTGTTCACTTCTCATTTCCTCTTTTTGCTCCTCTCCCTCCTCTCCTTGCCCCCAGATACGTTTACGTTTCGGATCAGTCATGTCATCGAAAAACCTCAGTGGGTTATATGTGGAGAAGTGCTCAGCCATGAGTCGCTTAAAGAAAACAAGCTCAAACGGCATCAACATGCAAAACACCCAACCCTGGCAGGAAAGGACCCCCAGTATTTTAAGAGTAAAGAAGAACAACTAAATCGTCAGCGATTAGATACTCCTGTGAGCACAGGAGTGTATTCAGTTCGATAAGCAACAATTGCATCTTATCTGATTGCAAAAAGAATTGCTAAGTGCAAACACCCACGCACAATTGGGGAAAATCTGGTGAAGCCAGCAATCATTGATATGGTACATACTATTATCGGAGATGAAGCTGTGAAAAAAATTGACAATTCCGTTGTCTAACAACACAATTAACTGACGGATTCAAGAGATGTATGAAGACATCAAAGAACAGGTAGTAGTTGCTATCAAGGAAAGTGGAAAAATTAGCTTGCAGTTGGATGACTCAACTGACATCAGAGATGACACACAGCTCTTGATGTATGTGCGGTACAAAGGTAAAGTGACCTGGAAGAGAAGTTCCTGTTCTGTAGACCACTGGAGACAATAGCAACAGGCGAAGATATTTTTCAAGTTGGTTGACGTCTTCACCAAAGAACAAGGGCTAAGTTGGGAATATTGCTTCAGTGTGTGCGCGGATGGAGCACTTGCGATGTTGGGGGCACGTCAAGGCTTCACCACTAGGGTAAAGCAAGTAAGCCCTGCTGTTATAGAGACCCATTGTTTGCCCCACCGGGAAAACTTTAGCTCCAGGAAGTTGTCACTTGAACTTAATTCTGTGATGGAAGAAGTGGTTAAAATAGTGAATTTTATTAAATCATCTGCTCTGCATTCAAAGCTGTTTAGTCAGATGTGCTCAGTTATGGGGTCGGTATATGAACACCTACTTTACTACTCTTCTGTCAGGGGGTTATCCCGAGGAAAAGTGCCCCAGAGGGTTTTTTAATTGCGTGCAGAGGTTGAAATATTCTTGATTGAGAAGAAACATGCACTGTCATCAAGGCTTTTAGAACCAAGGTGGTTACTTAAATTGGCTTATCTGACAGATATATTTTCAGAGTTGAACTTGCTGAATATATCCATGCAAGGAAAGGATAAAACTAATCTCTTTGTGTCAGAAAAGCTCAGCCGAATATGTTGTGATGTTATAGACAAATAATTCCACGGCTAACCTTAGCAGGACTTTGACAATTATATTTTTCGAAAGAGAATGTAAAACAAAGTAAGGGTTTCAAATTTAGTTAGAATCGACCCAATAGTTATGATGATATTACAAAAAAAAGCAAAACGGGGACCGATCGACCGACATGTGAGATATAGAGTAGTCGCCCGTGACTAAAAAAAGCTCAATTGAAATTGATCAACAACATTTGACCCCCAGAAAACCTGAAAAGGTTTTTGCTTAAATCATTCTCTCCTACCCAACCTGACTCTGTTTACAAAGACAAAAAACCCTGAAAATAAGTAAAATTTATCAGTCTTCAGGTACTCTAGGATTGCTCATATTTACAATGTCCAAAATATCTCCCTTAACACATTAATACTCCAGCTTGATCCAATCGAAGCACGAAAGAGAGGAAAGAACCAGTAAGTACCGGCGTTGATTTGTAGTCAATTACTTTTTTTTTCACGCTTGGGTGAGTCAAGTTCGCTTAGTACTCCGTGGGACTACTAAGCGAAACATAAACTCCGCGAATTATTGGGGGAGTTTCAAAGTGGAGTTTTATCTGATGCGAGTTTAATGGTTGAAGGTTTCATGGCTTGTTTATTGAGCTTATCCCAATAGCGTGTTCGCTCGTGAGTCGGTTTATATTGACGGGGCGGGGCGGGGCTTATGAGTGATAGTTAAGGGCGAGACCGCAACTAATATATTGCTACAACGAACCCAAATTCCCTTTATAAATGGGAATTAAAATATAAAGGGAAAATATGGAATAATAGATAAGAAGAATTTAAATAGGAGACAAAAGAGAGAGAAAAGGGTTTCCAGCTCAGCTCGAGCGAGGCCTACCAAAACAGGATCTTTGATTAAGGCTCATTTTTTCAATCACCGCAGTTCAGCGTGAAACTTATGTGTATCTTCAAATCAAGATAATAATATACTTCATTAGTTGTGATTTAATATAAATATACCAGGCAAGGGCTGCGCTTCGCTACTAAGATTAAAATTTAAAATCTAAAAAAAGTAGCCATGGTTAAATTTGTATAAATTTTCTGAACTTCGCCAATTATAATAATTTTAAAAAGGAACTAAATTTCTCCCCTTTCAAAATGTCACGTTGCTAAAATATAGTTATAGAAGAAGAAGATATATAAAAATAAATTTTCTGAACTTCACCATTTGTAACTGGAATTCGTCAAGATTTGTTAATTTTTATTGTTTGAGATGAATCGTACCGAGGAAAAAAGGGCGTTAGATTTCTTAAGAGCATAGTGAGATCAGCGTCCGATATTATGACCTCGGAAAAATCGCCGAGGTGTACCCAATGCCTATTAATAATAATTTTTGTATGTTGTTCTTCAAGGTCATAAGGACTTTACAGAGCGTAGGTCTACAATTCTATTGAAAAAATCGAAACACGAGTCTAGAAAAATGTTCTTAGATGCTCTATAAAGTTCTTTATTTACTCAATGGCGAAGCCATTGTGTGGTTGGCTAATAAAATTCGGATGCAACATTTTTTTTTAAAGATTTAATAAAGTCATTTATTCATTTCTTTTTGTTTACAATTTATAGCATAATTCGAGCCCGTGTACGTACAAACTGTAACACGTGGTAATGTCTAGTAGACCTACACCCATAGTGTATTGCAAGCAAGTTTCATAGTCGTAACTTATCAAAACATTGCATTCGCATTTCAACACTTGAGTGTGAGGTTGTTTGGATTCTATTCACTCAACTTGGCAGAGGGGGATAATTCTTCGACCTTGTGCTAGAAAGTCTGGGGTTGATTTTTTGAGGTGATTTTAGACTCGCTTGACTAAACACTAGTGGCCATTGAATGGTTAAGAATATTGAATGAAAATATAGAAAAAAAAGGACTTTTTTTGCTTGGGGGATGGACCTTTTAATAAGAAATGAAGTGTACTTTTATAAGTGGAGCATAAAAAGAGGATGAAATAAGCAGATGTCCTATGTTAACATCTTGGTACAATCCATGTAGAACGTCAGCTAACTAGTACAACTCCCAATATAGCAGTGCCATCAACATCCATTCCTACCTGTCATCCTGTTTCAGACCGCTTCCTGTCTCTGCTTGGGTCACTCCGTAAGAAGATCTACAGGAATCAATAACAGCAATGTAGAGTGTGATTCACAGATCCAGGGGATATGGATCATCAAGATTAAAAGCTAAATAAATATACATAAAAGTTGATTAAGCTTGAAAAAGGAAAACAACTTGGAAATTTGGCAACTCTGTTTCAAAACAAAACAGTTTCAAAATGTTTCGACATTAATACTTGACATACGGCAATAACCTAAAAACGTCATTAAATTTAATTAATTTTATTTATAAATGTCCCATCTAATTTTTTTATAACTAAATATACGGCAAACACGCGACCTCTCATCAAAAAGTAGAATATTAAATTATCACTGAACGAAATTCATCGTAAATTGTGACATAACTATTTGGAACAACAGTACGTCTTACTGTATATATTGTATTAGCTGAAGAGATACTTCTAAACACGAGTGAAAAGGTCAATATGGAAACATTCTTCCCTGGTTGGGACTCTCTGACCTCTGACCTAACATTACGTGCAAAAGCTTAACCATAGCATCGAAATTTATCCTCCTCTTTCAGACATTTAGAAACAAGTGGTTCTGATGAGCTTGCAGCGTACGAGAAGTGCAGGCGAGCGACTTAAAAAATCACTTGAATGAGTCTTTTTTTTTTTAGACTCAGGATGGCCGAGTGGATTCGCCGCTTGCTACCAGTGTTCCAGAGACGCAAGAAGCTGTTCGTAACTCGCCTACTCTATTATTTTTTCTTTGCCCCTTTTCCTACTCCCCTCTATCTACAATGGTGCCCAGACTCGGAAGGAGGAGCATTAGTCCTTGGATAACATTTCCAAATGGGTTCTCTTCATTTCTTCAAAATACGCTCCGTTTCTAGGAGGGAGGTTATATAGCGTACGAGAAGTGCAGGCGAGCGGCTTAAAAGCTTCGTTTGAATGCATCTTTTTTGAGACTCAGGATGGTGGAGTGGATTCGCCGCTAGCTACCAGTGGTCCAGCGACGCGGGAAGCTGTTCACAACTCGCCTACGAAATTATTTTTTCTTTGCCCCATTTCCTACTCCCCTCTATTTACAAGCTGAACAAAAAGTGTGAACATCTAGCTAATGTGTCTCACGAAGAGCTTGAGAACTTCCACTTCCTAGCTGTTGCATGGCTAGCACAGGATGGTGAAGGTGCTATAAAATTATCACAGCATGTAACAGCTTCGTTTGTGTTAATTAATAATTATTAATAATCCATATTGAACCATCTTTCTCTGTACCGTATGCCAGGATATGCTGAAATGATTGTGTTATTCAAGGCTTATGACATACTGTTGGGAAGTTTGTGTTGATATTTAAATATTGATAATTCATAGTCATCTTTGTTTGTATGGTATATCAATTAATTGTAATTATTTGGGTGTAGTGAAATTTGCATGAATGAACGTGTGCGTGTATGGGACTGTATAATATAAGGGCGGTTAGGAAGATATGTTCTGGAATGACATGAAACGAGTGGTTAGTGATTGTAAGAAATATTAATGGATGAATCGATGGCAGGCTGAGATATGTGGTAACTGCAACTTTTGGTACACCTGGGTGTGGCAGAGCTTTTGAGTGCGTAGTAACGTGCAAGCACGATCTTTCAGCCCAAGGATGTGCAGAAATACACATCGGTTTGGCAAAGCAAAGAGAGGATGATCGATCAGTGCCTAGTAAGAAAGAATATGCTGCGGGGTGTATTTGATTTGAAAGCTGTGAAAGATATGAGTGTTGTACTATCCGACCACATGATTGTGTTGTTTAAGGTTAAGGTTGTTGGGTTATGGATCAGAATATTTGAAAAAGGTGGAAAGGAAAGGAGATTCAAAGGCGAAAGGCTGTTGAATCACACAGAGAGAGAGAGAGAGAGAGAGAGAGAGAGAGAGAGAGAGAGAGAGAGAGAAGTACGTAAGAATGGCTGAGAGTAGGAGAGAGGAAGTAAGCGTGAATATGGGCTATGTAGAGCAAATATGAAACAAAATTAAAGAAGCAATAGTGTGTAGTACAAGAAAAAGGAGAAAGTAAAATGCTAAATCGAAGATATGTTTATTCACACATATCTTCTATTTAGCAAAGAAAAATAAAAGTGAAACGTGGGATTAGCCAGAATAAAAACAAAAAAAACCCAACAAATAAAACATTGCGATGGAAGAGGAATGAGTATCCGGATAGAAACAGGAAGATAATATGAAAGAAAGTGAGAAAGCAGAGATAAATAATTGCGTGAACATCAAGGATAAAGGTATTTGTGTAATTGCGAGTAATAGTGAGGACAACTCGGAAATGTAGGAAAATTATATAAATGCAGAGTTGTAAAGTTTTTATTTGCATAAAAATAGAAATATAACTGTAACAAAAAGATAAATAAATATCGATGTTATATATATCCCAAACAATTAACAAGAATTAACAAAATTTCACAAAATATGTAACATCAGAAACCTAAAACATAAGCAATGAAGCTCTGATAATAAAAATTACAGCAACACCAAACTGATAAGAGTAAGCTCAGTAACGTATCGAGAGTTCTTTTGCAGTGATGAGAGGATTTATTCTTCGAGGCCTACTTTCTTCACTAGGGTGCGATACCTGATGGGTTTGATGATGACCCATTCATCAGTGATGACTGGCTTCAGTTGAAGGCTTGCTGACGACGTCTTACGGCCTCCTTCAGGACCTACCGGAGGTTTTCCAGTGGCTTCATATCCGGAGACTGAGGCGGTCAGTCCATCACTGTGATGTTGTTGGCTCGGAACCACTGTATGGTCGACGCAGACTTGTGACATGAGGCATTGTTCTTTAAAATCACATTCTGGGCATTTCTGTAGAAGTCTCAAGCTGAAGGCAGCATGCAATCGCTCATCAGAGCTTGGTACGTCTCTGAATTCATGACGACATCTCAAAAGGGGAGACGGCCAATCTCTGCCCTGAACTTGACATGCAGACCCATGCAATTACGGAGCGGCCACTAATGTTTCACACTCTCGATTTCACTGCTCCCCTGACTTCCTGCTGACTCTAACGTTGCCTGGTGTCTAGAACAACTGGAGTCTGGACTCGTCGTACCATAAGACACGTCATCGCTGACGCATGGTTCAGTTGCGGTGAGCACGTGTCCAAGCCAGTCGCTTCTGCTGGGGATTGATTAGCGGCTTCTGGCGGGCTTTGCACGAATCCAGGCCTTGTGCAAGCGGTCAGCGGCGGTCTGTTCCGGCGAATGTATTGATTTGACAGCCCTATTTCATTCATGCTGCAGCTGGACTTGGATTTTCTTGCGATCTTGAAGGCTCATGCGACGCAGAGACCTGTCACCACGTTGCCTACTGGAAATGGGTCGTCCAGAACGAGGTGAGTCTTGAATGTTACTCTTTTCTTGGATCCTCTTCAACACGTCTGCAACACCGGAATGTGATCCAACGACCCTCTGGGCTATTTGTCAACAGCTGAGACCCTCCTCATGCAGCGTGCGTATCAGACTTCTTTCATCCACGGTATAGTTGTGATTTCGCCATTATCATATTATTATCAGATCCTGTTGACATGGAATATCATATTAATCAACAATGTGCTATATGGAGACATTTTTACAGTAACATACTGCACACTGATACCAGGATTTCATGCATTTCAATAGCATCGCCATTTTACATCAACATACTCCTAGACATACCCAAAGAATTAGAAAAAATCCCGGTTTCCAAAAACTTTGGGTCAAGGCTGTATAATGTAGACGGCTAAATTACTTTGATAAGTTGTATCATACAGGTGAGAAAGAAGAAATTTATGTGCAAATGATTGGTTTTGTGGGTGCAAAGAAGGCACTGTATCAAAGTATGGAAGCTAGTGATAAGCAGGAAATAGGTTGTTAATAGGGTAAGGTGTATAAAAAATAGGGGGGCAGTTTTAGTAGATGATATAGTCACTGAGATGTTAAAAGGTTGTGCAGTGTTGTTATTACATGGTTCTGGTGTTTGTGTGTAAAGACTGAACGACTTCTATGACATTACATGATATTAGCATTATAGAAGGATAATGTGGAGAAAGGAAAATGCATGAAGTACAGG
>CAXAKS010000501.1:0-37500 GCA_963969495.1 Ceratothoa steindachneri
GTAGGGTCACCCATGCCAGTAAGGTAGCTGTAGTATGATCCAGACTAAGGGTTGTCAAACTTCTCTACCACTTCTTTGATGCGTCTCCTTGCATCCCCCTACCAACCCATTCGATTCTGTTAGTACTAAGTTTCACCAACTCTCTTCAACTGTCAAAAAATCAAAACAAAAACCCAATAACAAAAAAAAAAACCTTCATCTCTATTACACATAAGTTGTTAATTAATAAGGGCCTCACCAGCTCCCTTATGCCGCGTGAGAAGAGAGGCTTTGGAACCTCTTTAAATAACGCCTTGGAGCACTCATAGGTTACAAGAGACTGAGATTGAAGGGATCTTAGGCGTTTGGGGTACGATTAATGGAGAAGTGCTAGGTACCCCTTAAAAGCTTTCTCCTAACGTGTAATTGCCTGACCAGCTCCCTGTGACCGCTACTTGGTGAATAAAGGCTCAACTGATCTTTGGAGAGAGAGCTTTTGTGCCTTGCTGGTTGCCAGATCAGCTAAAGATCTCGGATGAAGTCGTGGGCACTTAGCTTTACTATTTGCCTCAAGTCTGGCCGTTTTTAGTTGATTAGTAGGGCTTAGTAGGAAGACAGTTACACCTCAAGCACCCCTGTCGAAAAATCAGAGAACCAGTTCACTGGGGCTCTCGTGCTGCTCAGTTGGGAGCTGCGGCACGATTGGGGACGTCCGGCCCAGGGGAGACCTTAGGGTTGGTGTGCTTGATCAAAGGGTTTCTGTTCGCCGAACGACCGAAAACCTCCTGGAAATAGGCGGATAAGATTAGTGCGAGAGAAAATCACAACCAAAAACCCCTTTTTTAATGCGTATGGTCCGAGATTTTTGTAACATGGCGAAGAAGAATGGTCCTCCGTTTCGAAAGCTAACCTGCAAAATATGCAAAGTCTATAGATGGAGTGAAGACTTCGGGGGAAGGAGTTGCAAGGAACTCACAGATGGCGTCAGTGTCTGTGACTTCTGCGAACTCGAGAAGCGCCTGGGCGAGAGCATCGCTCAACTGAGAGAGGAGAACTCCCTCCTTAAAAGGGAAGTTCAACTCTTAAAAACAGAGAGATGCAGATGCTCAGGCGAGAAGGCTCCGGACGTCCAACAGCCGATTTCTTCTGCTGAAGGGCTTCCTCAACGAGCCAAAAAGAAGAAAAGAAAGAAGAAAGAAGAGAAAGTAGAAATAGAAGAAGAGAAAGTAGAAAGAGAAGAAGAGAAAGTAAAAGGAGAAGAAGAGAAAGTAGAAAGAGAAGAAAAAAAACTGGAAACAGAAGAAGAGAAAGTAGAAGCAGAAGAAGAGAAACGGGAAACAAACGAAGAGATAGCAAAGAAAGTCAAGAAGAAGAATAAGAGGAAGAATAAGAAGAAGAAGAAGAAAAAAAAATTAGAGATACAAGAGGAAAGCGGCAAGTCGCCTCCGAAAGGAAAGACTAAGTCGTCTGCAGTCAAATGTGCAAGAGTCACCCTTATTGGTGATTCTCAAGCACGGGGTCTGAAGCCCCTGCTAGCGGCCCGCCTTCGCACAAGCGTTAAGGTGAGCTGCATCCCAGGTTGTGGGAATATGCAGGTAAGAGCTGAGGCCGAGAAGTCTCAGATTTCAGAGACTTCAGTCGTTGCCCTTATGGTAAGTGGCAACGACCTCTACCTCAGAGGAGGTAGGGTAGGCCCTACAGGTGAAATTATGAGGACAGTTATGGGCGCTGTCGATGACTGTGGACTGAAAACCCGCAGACGCGTCGTGGTGGGGATGCTCCCGAGTTGGGGTCCAAGCCGGACTGCCCGCTTGAGGAACATGTCGCTAAACAGGCGCCTTGCAGACCTCTGTACGGCTGAGGGTGTCTTTTTTGTGGACCCGTACGCCGTGTTCTATGGTAGAAAAGACCTCTACCAAAGGGACGGGGTGCACCTCTCCTTTAAGGGCAAGGCGTTCCTAGCCAACCTCATCCAGGATGTCGTGGAGCGCACCCAAAGGAGTGTCCGGCCCATTGGGAAGGCGGACGTACGCCAGTACGCCCGAGTCACTCCCCAAACAACCTTCTCGGAGGTTGTTAAAAATGGTGCCACCACGACAAACAAGAAGCCGGGAAACGGAAGAGTATAGGGGGTCCTACATTAGGGGACTCCCTGAAGGTTCTTCTGTTCAATGCGAGGTCAATCAGGAACAAGTTTCCTGAGCTCCGTGGCCTCGTAGCGACGGAAGAACCCGAAATGGTAGCCATAACAGAATCGTGGATCAAAACGTCAAACCGAGACTTTGAAGGCGAATTCACGGTTCCTGGCTACCAACTCTTCCACAAAGATAGGCCAGACAGAGAGGGTGGCGGTGTAATGTTGTATGTCAAGGATACAATCAAATCTACGAACTCCAACGTTATATCCGACCACGAGCTCCTAGGCGTTGACCTAGAGATCGGTCCTGCCAAATACAGGACCCTGCTGCTTTACAGACCCCCTTCCCAACCTGTTGAGAAGGACAGGGAACTGTACCAGCTGCTGGGTGAGCTGGTTCAAGGCAGAGTGTGCATCGTTATGGGCGATTTCAACAGCCAAGTTGACTGGGAAACCAGAGCAGCCTGTGGCGAGAGCGCGCTACTCCTGGAGTTCGCCAACAACGAGTTCCTCACTCAATGGGTCAGAGAACCGACGAGAGGAGACAATATCCTCGACTTGGTCTTCACCTCTGAGGATGATATCGTTGAGGACATCTCTGTAGGCGAAGAGCTCGGTGGCAGTGATCACCAGCTAGTTAGATTTAGCGTCAAGATCCCGAAGGTAAGGTCTGTTGCCAGTCAATTAAAGAAACTTGACTTGAGAAGAGCAGACTTTGCAAGCCTTCGAGCTGGACTGACTGACGTGAGGCTAGAAGTGTGCGATGCCGTTGAAGACTCGTGGAATAGTTTCAAAACCACATTCATGAGTCTTCAATCGCGTTTCATCCCTCTGAAATGCCCCCGTCTGTCTCCTGTTCAACCTAAGTGGTTTAATCGAGAAATCGGCCAACTGCTTAGGGAGAAGAGAAATGTGTACCGGCAATCGAAGATCTCGGGTGACTTTGATGAATACCGGAGGCTAGCCAGGAGAGTGAAGTCCAGCATAAGGGCGGCTAAGCGGTCTGAGGAACTCCGAGTGGCGAGACTCTGTAAAGAGAATCCCAAGGAGTTTTTTGGATATGTGAACAGCCGTAAACCAATCCGTCGAACGATTGGCCCTTTGAGGAATGAGGAGGGGACATTAAAGCATTCAGATGCAGAAAATGCTAACCTCCTCAACGACTACTTCTCTTCAGTGTTTACTGAAGAGTGTGGTCCCATTCCCCAGCCCACGGATTCCTACTCGGGGGAAAAGCTGGAGGCAATGGACTTCACCGAAGGAGAAATAAAGAAAAAGATCGCTGACCTAAAGACGAATAAGTCCCCTGGACCGGACGGGTTTCTACCTAAAGTGTTGAAGGAAGTGTGCGATGAAGTATCACGACATCTGTGCGCTATCTTTAACATGTCAATCCGGACCGGATGCGTTCCTAGAGACTGGCGTGAGGCGGAGGTGACTCCTATCTTCAAGAAAGGAGACCGTAACCAACCGTCGAACTACCGACCTATCAGTCTCACTTCGATAGTCGGTAAACTCATGGAAAGCATCATGGTGGACAAAGTGACGTCGTATTTAGAGTCAAACCTGCTACTGAGGAGTTCCCAGCACGGCTTCCGAAGGCAACGGTCATGCCTGACGAACCTTGTGGAATTCTTCCACTTCGTTTTCAGTGAGCACGATCGGGACAAGGCGGTGGATGTGGTCTACCTAGACTTTCAGAAAGCCTTTGATAAGGTACCACACCGCCGCCTTCTCCGGAAAGTGCGAGCGCTTGGCATAGACGGAAAGGTAGCCGGCTGGATCGAGAACTGGCTAAGTGGCAGACGGCAACGGGTGGTGGTAAATGGACAGTCTTCTGAGTGGGTGCCCGTTACTAGCGGGGTGCCTCAAGGTTCTGTCCTGGGACCACTACTATTTATCATCTACGTCAACGACATGGACGGTGACATGGTTGCGAATATTTCCAAATTTGCCGACGATACCAAGCTTGGTATGAACGTTGCAAAGGATGGAAATACTGCCCGCCTGCAGGAAGATCTTGGGAAGATTGGGGAGTGGTCGGACACGTGGCAAATGCCTTTTAACGTGGGCAAATGCAAAGTGATGCATATCGGCCACAGAAACCCCCAATCTCAGTATATCCTTAAGGGCACTGCTATTGAATCCACCGACACTGAGAAGGACTTGGGTGTAACAATCACTAGTGACCTCAAGTTCTCGAAACAGTGCATTGAGGCGGAGAAAAAGGCCCAAAGGATGCTAGGCTATATTAAGCGCCAGTTTGGTTATCGGAACCAGGAGATTGTACTGTGCCTGTACAACTCACTTGTCCGACCGCACCTGGAGTATGCCGTACAATTTTGGAGTCCTTCATTGCGAAAGGACATCGCGAGATTGGAACGCGTACAAGCCAGGGCAACCAAGCTGATTCCCTCTATCCGACATAAAAGTTATGAGGATAGACTAAGGGAGTTAGATCTGTTCTCACTGGAAACCCGTAGACTGCGTGGTCAGCTCATCGAAGTCTTCAAAATACTTCGAGGGTTCGACAATGTTGACTACCGGGATATTTTCACACTGAGTGAGAACAGAACGCGCAATCACGGCTTCAAACTTGAACTGAAGCGTTACAACCGCAATCTGTGTGGAAACTTTTTCACCTACAGTATCTGCGGTAAGTGGAACGCACTTCCAGTGGAAGTTGTCAACAGTGAATCTGTTGACCAGTTCAAGTCAAGACTAGACAAAGTCTTGAAAAGTGGCCGTTTAGGGACGCAAAACAATTGAGCAGCCATGTGCCCGCTCAATTGCTAGTCCAAAGGTACCCTCTTTGAATGGACCGTAAGGTCTCCTAGGGTACTTACTTTCCTTGTTACTCCTTGTTACTCTCTCTCTCTCTCTCTCTCTCTCTCTCTCTCTCTCTCTCTCTCTCTCTCTCTCTCTCTCTCTCTCTCTCTCTCTCTCTCTCTCTCTCTAGTAAATCAAGGAAACTGGATTTGAGAAGAGCAGACTTTGCAGGTCTACGCGCGGAACTGACTGACGCGAGGCTAGAAGAGTGCGAGGCTGTTGAAGACTCTTGGAACAGTTTCAAAACCACATTCATGAGTCTTCAATCGCGTTTCATCCCTCTGAAATGCCCCCGTCGGTCGTCTGTTCAACCAAAGTGGTTTAATCGAGAAATCGGCCAACTGCTTAGGGAGAAGAGAAATGTGTACCGGCAATCGAAGATCTCGGGTGACTTTGACGAATACCGGAGGCTAGCCAGGAGAGTGAAGTCCAGCATAAGGGCGGCTAAGCGGTCTGAGGAACTCCGAGTGGCGAGACTCTGTAAAGAGAATCCCAAGGAGTTTTTTGGATATGTGAACAGCCGTAAACCAATCCGTCGAACGATTGGCCCTTTGAGGAATGAGGAGGGGACATTAAAGCATTCAGATGCAGAAAATGCTAACCTCCTCAACGACTACTTCTCTTCGGTGTTTACTGAAGAGTGTGGTCCCATTCCCCAGCCCACGGATTCCTACTCGGGGGAAAAGCTGGAGGCAATGGACTTCACCGAAGGAGAAATAAAGAAAAAGATCGCTGACCTAAAGACGAATAAGTCCCCTGGACCGGACGGGTTTCTACCCAAGGTGTTGAAGGAAGTGTGCGATGAAGTATCACGACATCTGTGCGCTATCTTTAACATGTCAATCCGGACCGGATGCGTTCCTAGAGACTGGCGTGAGGCGGAGGTGACTCCGATCTTCAAGAAAGGAGACCGTAACCAACCGTCGAACTACCGACCTATCAGTCTGACTTCGATAGTCGGTAAACTCATGGAAAGCATCATGGTGGACAAAGTGACGTCGTATTTAGAGTCAAACCTGCTACTGAGGAGTTCCCAGCACGGCTTCCGAAGGCAACGGTCATGCCTGACGAACCTTGTAGAATTCTTCCACTTCGTTTTCAGCGAGCACGATCGGGACAAGGCGGTGGATGTGGTCTACCTAGACTTTCAGAAAGCCTTTGATAAGGTACCACACCGCCGCCTTCTCCGGAAAGTGCGAGCGCTTGGCATAGACGGAAAAGGTAGCCGGCTGGATCGAGAACTGGCTAAGTGGCAGACGGCAACGGGTGGTGGTGAATGGACAGTCTTCTGAGTGGGTGCCCGTTACTAGCGGGGTGCCTCAAGGTTCTGTCCTGGGACCACTACTATTCATCATCTACGTCAACGACATGGACGGTGACATGGTTGCGAAGATTTCCAAATTTGCCGACGATACCAAGCTTGGTATGAACGTTGCAAAGGATGGAAATACTGCCCGCCTGCAGGAAGATCTTGGGAAGATTGGGGAGTGGTCGGACACGTGGCAAATGCCTTTTAACGTGGGCAAATGCAAAGTGATGCATATCGGCCACAGAAACCCCCAATCTCAGTATATCCTTAAGGGCACTACTCTTGAATCGAGTGACACTGAGAAGGACTTGGGTGTAACAATCACTAGTGACCTCAAGTTCTCGAAACAGTGCATTGAGGCGGAGAAAAAGGCCCAAAGGATGCTAGGCTATATTAAGCGCCAGTTTGGTTATCGGAACCAGGAGATTGTACTGTGCCTGTACAACTCACTTGTCCGACCGCACCTGGAGTATGCCGTACAATTTTGGAGTCCTTCATTGCGAAAGGACATCGCGAGATTGGAACGCGTACAAGCCAGGCAACCAAGCTGATTCCCTCTATCCGACATAAAAGTTATGAGGCTAGACTAAGGGAGTTAGATATGTTCTCGCTGGAAACCCGTAGACTGCGTGGTCAGCTCATCGAAGTCTTCAAAATACTTCGAGGGTTCGACAATGTTGACTACCGGGATATTTTCCACACTGAGTGAGAACAGAACGCGCAATCACGGCTTCAAACTTGAACTGAAGCGTTACAACCGCAATCTGTGTGGAAACTTTTTCACCTACAGTATCTGCGGTAAGTGGAACGCACTTCCAGTGGAAGTTGTCAACAGTGAATCTGTTGACCAGTTCAAGTCAAGACTAGACAAAGTCTTGAAAAGTGGCCGTTTATGGACGCAAAACAATTGAGCAGCCATGTGCCCGCTCAATTGCTAGTCCAAAGGTACCCTCTTTGAATGGACCGTAAGGTCTCCTAGGGTACTTACCTTCCTTGTTACTCCTTGTTACTTGTTACTCTCTCTCTCTCTTCTCTCTCTCTCTCTCTCTCTCTCTCTCTCTCTCTCTCTCTCTCTCTCTCCTCTCTCTCTCTCTCTCTCTCTCTCTCTCTCTCCTCTCTCTCTCTCTCTCTCTCTCTCTCTCTCTCCCCCCCCCCTCCTCAACACAACCACCTTGTCGTCGGTGAGAGAGCTTGCGTGATCTGCCTGAGTTAAGCTAGCTAAGCTGGGGGACTTTTAGTCCGGTAGGGTCACCCATGCCAGTAAGGTAGCTGTAGTAGGATCCAGACTAATGGTTGTCAAACTTCTCTACTACTTCTTTGATGCGTCTCCTTGCATCCTCCTAAATTTTTCAATGGCACTTTGCCGCTATGACTCCGTCCTTTTCTTACGCTATCCCCAACCTTGAAAAAAAAACAAAAAAAAACTTCGATACTATTTGATAGTAAGGACCTCACCAGCTACCTTATGCCGTGTGGGAAGAGAGGCTTTGGAACCTCTATAAATAACACTATCTAACGCTCACAGGTCGCGAGAGACTAGGATTGAAGGGATCCTAGGCGCCGGGGCGCGATTAATGGAGATGAGCTAAGTGCCCCGTTAAGCCTTCTCCTAACGTGCAATTGCCTGACCAGCTCCCTGTGACCGTTCCTTAGTGCCAGTGGTTGCACCGACCCCGAGGTGACGGGTCCTTGTTACCAGGTTGGCTGCCAGGCCAACTAAAAGCCCCGGGTAGAGTCTCTCAAAGCGAGCACGATATCCCTTGACCGCTCGCCAGAGATCCTGGCCGCTCCGACTTCAGTCATTAAGAGTTAGTAAGGTGCATGAAACTGTTGTCTCCCTGTGCATTCGCCTGGTTGGGAGCCACGGTGCCCAGGGCTCGACAGTCTAGTCGCTACTAGCTGGACGGCAACGCCAAAGCGGATTGCACTCCAAAAGTCCCAAAGCTGAAGGAAGGGTAGGCGGGAGCGACTCTCGCGAGGATAAAATCACCACCCCCCAAAATTTTTTTTCAACAAGTGGTCTACAAGTGATAACAATAATGCCTGGCGCTCAAACACTAAAAAGCGAATGCCCAAAATGCGAAAGCACACGCTGGTGTATCGACTTCCCGGAAGGCAACTTCAGGGACATTGCTCCAACGAGCAGATGCCTCTTCTGCGTTCTGGAGGAGAAGCTCGAGCAGGCGGAGGAAAGGAGGAGGAAGGAGATTGCCCAGATGGAGGAGAGGTACACCGGGCAGATCGCCGACCTTAAGAGCCAGGTCGCCCTCCTAAAGAATGCACTCGACCTCAAGCACTCGAGTGACGACTCGAGCCGCTACGACTGAGGAGAAGACCGCTGAGGGTAGTGGAGGGGACAATGATGGCAGCTACGCAGCAGCCGTCAAGAAACCCCCCAAAACTCCCATCACAGAAGATGAGAAAAAGGAGAGAAAGCGAAAGAAGCAAGAAAGAAGAAGAATAGAAGGAAGCAGAAAGGGGAAGAAGAGAAGATTGAAAAGAAGAAAAAAGAAGAGAGGCGAAGCTGTTAACACGAAAGAGAAGGAAAAGAGCACGAAGGCAGATGGCTGGAAGAAGGTGGAGAGGAAGAAAGAGAAAGCGTCTAAGAAACCGGAGGTCACTGTCTATGGTGACTCTCAGGCTCGAGGACTAGAACCGTTCCTGCGAGCACGGCTCCAAAAGAAAGTGAAGGTCAAGTGCCTGCCCGGCAAGGGTAATAAGGCACTGAGAAAGGAGGTGGAGAAGAGTCCCACTCCTGACTCTTCAGTAGTTGCCATTCTGGCTAGTGGCAACGACCTCTACTTCCGCAACGGGGAAGCAGGGGCGACAGAAGCAATACTCCAGAACGTCATGGGGGCAGTCGACGACTGCGGACTAAAGACGAGGAGGAGGGTCGTTGTCGGGATCCTTCCACGGAGGAGCCCTAACCCCATTACATACCGTCGCAATGAGCTGGTAAACCAGAGGTTGAGAGACCTCTGTACAGCTGAAGGGGTCTTCTTCGCGGACCCTTTCCGGACGTTCTTTGGTAGAAACGACCTCTACCAAAGGGACGGAGCCCACCTATCGATGAAGGGAAAAGCCATGCTGGCTAACCTCATCCAGGAGACGGTTAACCGCTGCGTCCGGTCTGTTCGGGAAAGGAGGACCGTTCTGCCGCCAAGCCAAAGGCGGCGGAAAACGGTCGAACTTAGGGAGACCACCAGCCGGGAACTCCCTTAAGGTTCTTCTGTTCAACGCGAGGTCCATCCGGAACAAGTTTCTGGAATTAGTGGCCCTCGTAGCAACGGAAGAACCAGATCTGGTGGCCATCACGGAGTCGTGGATTCGAACCTCTGTTCGTGACTTTGAGGGCGAATTCGCAATCCCGGGCTACCAGATCTTCCACAAAGACCGGCTGGCGAAGGAGGGGGGCGGAGTGGTGGTGTACGTGAGAAGTGTATTCACGGCAACGAGCAGCACCACCACCACCCACCAAGAAGTCCTATGCGTGGACTTGGAGCTGGGTACCACCAAGTACAGGACTGTTACAGTTTATAGACCCCCATCCTCGACGGAGGATCAAGACAGGGACCTCTATAATCAACTGAATCAGTTAACTGAAGGCAGGGTGAGTATCGTCATGGGGGACTTCAACACTCACGTTGACTGGGCAACCAGAGAAACCCGCATCGACAACATACGGCTCCTTAACTTCGTAAATGAAGGATTCTTCACTCAATGGGTGAGAGAACCAACACGAGGTGCAAACATCCTCGACCTAGTTCTCACATCCGAGGATGACATCATTGAGGAAGTTAGTGTAGATGAGGAGCTAGGTGGCAGCGACCACCGCCTCATCAGGTTCTGCATTCGAGTCCCAGCTCGCGAAGCAGTAGCTCGTGCTGCAGCCAAGCTGAACTTCAGAAAGGCAAATTTCGCGGGACTTCGTGCTGGCGTGGCAGCGATAGAGGTGGAAGATAGTGACAACGTCGAGCAACCATGGAAGAATTTCAAAAACTCATTCATGGCCCTGCAGTCACGATTCATTCCATCAGAACGCGGCCGAGTCGGAGCTACTTAACCCAAGTGGTTCACCCCCGAAATCGGGAGAACCCTACGGAAGAGAAAATCCGCCTATCGCCAAGCGAAGAACACTGGAGAATTCGAGCACTACAAAAGTCTATGCCGAAGTGTCAAGTCCATGATAAGGGTGGCGAAACGCGCCGAAGAAGTCCGTGTGGCGAGACTCTGCAAAGAGAGCCCCAAGGAATTCTTCGGATACGTAAACAGCCGTAAGCCGACACGTAGACGGATCGGTCCCTTGGTGAAAGAGGATGGTGAGCTAGAGCTCAGTGACGAAGCGAATGCGACCATCCTCAACAAGTACTTCTCGTCAGTTTTCACTGAGGAGAAGGACACCACCCCTGAGCCTCGCGACAAGTACGAAGGCTCAGAGCAATTGGATAGATTTCACTTCGAAGAGACGACAGTGCGTTCAAAGATCGACGCTTTGAACCGCTACAAGTCGCCAGGGCCCGATGGCTTCTTACCACGGGTGCTGAAGGAAGTGCGAGATGAGGTCTCCCCACATCTCTGCTCGATCTTCAGGAAATCGCTCGAGACTGGATGCGTGCCAAAGGACTGGCGAGACGCGGAAGTCACCCCCATATTCAAAAGGGTAACGCGAGCGAGCCATCTAACTACCGGCCGATCAGCCTGACGTCGGTAGTAGGAAAATTGATGGAAAGTATCCTGGTTGACGAAATAACGCAGCACGTCGAGTCCAACCACCTATTGAGGAATTCCCAACACGGGTTCCGGCGGCACAGGTCATGCCTAACGAACCTTTTGGAATTCTTCCACTTCGTGTTCAGCGAGCACGACCGGGAGAAGGCGGTGGATGTCATCTACCTCGACTTGAAGAAGGCCTTCGACAAGGTGCCCCACCGCCGATTGCTGAAAAAGGTTCGAGCGCTAGGCAACGCCGGAGCTGTAGGTGACTGGATCGAAAACTGGCTGCATAGTCGAAGGCAGCGAGTAGTGGTGAACGGGAAAAAGTCCGGTTGGCTACCGGTAACAAGCGGCGTTCCCCAAGGCTCCGTGCTGGGCCCCCTACTCTTCATCATCTATGTAAACGACATAGATGATGGCATAACTGCGAGGATTTCCAAATTTGCCGACGATACCAAACTAGGTATGAACGTGGCAGACGCGGAAAACGTCGAGAGACTCCAAGCCGACTTGAGGAAACTCGGGGAGTGGTCAGACAAATGGCAAATGCCGTTCAATGTCGAAAAGTGCAAGGTGATGCACATCGGCCACAGAAATCCCCAAGCCGTCTACAGCCTCAAAAACTCGGCGCTCGAGAGCACAGACATGGAAAAAGACTTGGGAGTCGTGATCACCAGCGACCTCAAGTTTTCCAAGCAGTGCATCGAGGCGGAGAAGAAAGCCCAGAGAATCTTGGGGTATATCAAGCGACAGTTTGGGTATCAGAACAGGGAAATCGTTCTCACTCTCTTTAATTCCCTGGTCCGACCTCACCTGGAGTACGCAGTCCAGTTTTGGAGTCCATCCCTTCGGAAGGACATCGCCCGACTGGAGCGAGTACAAGCCAGGGCGACCAAACTGATCCCCTCGATCAGGCACAAAAGTTACGAAGCCCGCCTAGAAGAACTAAACCTCTTCTCACTGGAAACCCGAAGACGGCGCGGTCAATTAATCGAGGTCTTCAAAATCCTCCGAGGTATTGACCACGTAGGCAACGGGGACATGTTCCAACTAAGCGAGGGCGTAACGAGAAACCACGGCTACAAAATTGAGCTGCGGCGTTATCACCGGGACAGATGCGGGAACTTCTTCAGTTACAGTATCTGCAACGAGTGGAACGCGCTTCCGCCAGAAGTCGTGAACAGCGACTCTGTGGAGCAGTTCAAAAGGCGCCTGGATAAAGTCCTGTTCGCTGACAGGCTCACGAATCCCTGACTCGTAACAAGTACCCTCTCGTATGGACCGTAAGGTCTTCTAGGGTACTTCTTTTCCTTGTGACTCTCTCTCTCTCTCTCTCTCTCTCTCTCTCTCTCTCTCTTCTCTCTCTCTCTCTCTCTCTCTCTCTCTCTCTCTCTCTCTCTCTCTCTCTCTCTCTCTCTCTCTCTCTCTCTCTCTCTCTCTCTCTCTGTTCTCGCTGGAAACCCGGAGACAGCGTGGTCAGCTCATCGAAGTTTTCAAAATACTTCGAGGGTTCGACAATGTTGACTACCGGGATATTTTCACACTGAGTGAGAACAGAACGCGCAATCACGGCTTCAAACTTGAACTGAAGCGTTACAACCGCAATCTGTGTGGAAATTTTTTCACCTACAGTATCTGCGGTAAGTGGAACGCACTTCCAGTGGAAGTTGTCAACAGTGAATCTGTTGACCAGTTCAAGTCAAGACTAGACAAGGTCTTGAAAAGTGGCCGTTTAGGGACGCAAAACAATTGAGCAGCCTTGTGCCCTCTCGATTGCAAGTCCAATGGTACCCTCTTTGAATGGACCGTAAGGTCTCCTAGGGTACCTTTTTTCCTTGTTGTTACTCCTTGTTGTTACTCTCTCTCTCTCTCTCTCTCTCTCTCTCTCTCTCTCTCTCTCTCTCTCTCTCTCTCTCTCTCTCTCTCACGGCTTTAAACTTCAACAAAAGCTTTACAACCGCGATCTGTGTGGAAATTTTTTCACGTAGAGTATCTGCGGTAATTGGAACGCACTTCCAGTGGAAGTTGTCAATAGTGAATCTGTTGACCAGTTTAAGTCAAGACTAGACAGAGTCTTGAAAAGCGGCCGTTTAAGGACGTAAAGCATTTGAGATGAGAAGTGCCCAGTCACCTGCAAGCCCAAAGGTACCCTCTTTGAATGGACCGTAAGGTCTTCTAGGGTACTTTCTTTCATTGTTACTCCTTGTTACTCTCTCTCATATATATATAGTAGGAATGGTCTCTACCAAACGGATGGGGTACATTTTCCTTTAAAGAAAAGGCCTTTCTGTCGGTCGAACATGATCCACGATGTCGTACAGAGGACCCAATTGAGTATCCGGCCCTAGAGTGAAGGCGGACGTACGCCCGTACGCCCGCGTCACTCCTAGTACGACCTTTTCGGAGCTAGCTCAGTGGAGTCTTACCGCGCCAAACAACAAATGCATGCGAAACAGAACAGGGTAGGGAGTCATACATTCGGGGACTACCTGAAAGTTCTTCTGTTTAATGTGAGGTCAATCTGGAACAAGTTTCTTGAACTTCGTGACCTTGTAGCGAAAGTAAAACCAGAGATAGTGGCCATAACTGAGTCATGAGTAAAAACTTATAACCGGAATTTTGAGGGTGAATTCATGATTCCAAGCTACCAACTCTTTCTAAAAGATAGGCTAGACAGAGAGGGTGGGGGTATGATGGTGCATGTTAGGGATACATTCAAAACTACGAACTGCAACATTATATCCGAACACGAGCTCCTAGGTGTAGACATAGACATAGGTCCTGTCAGATAAACGACCTTGCTGCTTTATAGACCCCCTGCCCAACTCGTTGAAAAAGGACAGGGAGCTGTACCGGCTACTGGGTGAAGTTGTTGAACACTGAGTGTGTATTGTCATGGGAGATTTCAACACCCAAGTTTACTGGGAAACCAGTGAACTCTGTGCCGAGAACGCACTGCTCCTGGAGTTCACGAACAACGAGTTCTTGACTCAATGGTTGAGAGAGCAGACGAGAGACGATAATACTCTCGACCTGGTTTTCACCTCTGAAGACGACATTGTTGAGGATCTCTCTGTAGGCGATGAGCTCGGTGGCTGTGACCACCGGTTAGTTACATTTATTTTCAAAGTCCCCAAGGTAGAGTCTGTCACTCGTGAATCAAGGAAACTTGATTTTAGAAGAGCAGACCTTGCTGGTCTCCGTGCAGGATTGACTGATGTGAGGCTAGGAAAGTATGATATTGTTGAAGACCTGTGGAATAGTTTCAAATCTACGCTCATGTCTCTTCAATCACAATCTATCCCTGAGAAAAACCTGCGTCGGTCTTCCGTTTAACCAAGGTGGTTTAATCGAGAAATTGGTCAACTGCTTAGGGAGAAAAGATCTGTGTACCGGCAGTCAAAGACTTCGGGGAACTTTGAGGAGTACCAGAGGATAGCTAGGAGAGTGAAGTCAAGCATAAGGGCGGTAAATCGTGCTGATGAACTCCGAGTGGCGAAACTTTGCAAAGAGAATCCCAAGTAGTTCTTTGGATATGTAAATAGCCGTAAACCAATCCGTCGAACGATTGGGTCTTGATGACTGACGAGGGGGCATTAAAGCATTCAGATGCAAAAAATCATAACCTCCTCAACGACTTATTCTCTTCAGTGTTCACTGAAGAGTGCGATCCCATCCCCCAGCCCACGGACTGTTACTTGGGTAAGAAGTTGGCGGAAATGGACTTCACTCAATTTGAAGTAGAGAAGACAATCAAAGACTTAAAGATGAATAAGTCCCCTCGACCGGACGGGTTTCTACCTAACAGGTTGATAGAAGTGCGCAAAGAAGTTTTACAACATCTGGGCACAATCTTAAACATCTCAATCCAGACGGCATGCGTTCCTGGAGACTTACGTGAAGCGGAGGTGACTCCCATCTTCAAAAAGGAGACACTAGCCAACCATCGAACTACCGACCTATTAGTTTAACTTCGATAGTTGGTAAACTTATGGAAAGCATGATTGTGGACAAAATAACGTCATATTTAGAGTCAAACCTGCTACTCTAGAGTTCCCAGCATGGTTTCCGAAGGCGCCGGTTATGCCTAATGAATCTTGTCGAATTCTTCCACTTCGTTTTTACTGAGCATGATCGAGATAAAGCGACGGATTTTGTTTACCTTGACTTTAGAAAGACTTTGATAAGGTACCATATCACCGCCTTCTCTGCAAAGTTCGTGCACTTGGTATAAACAGAAAGGTAGCAGGCTTGAGAAAGTAATGGCTAAGCGGCAGACAGCAACGGGTGTGCTGAATGGACAGGCTTCTAAGTGGGTGCCCGTTACCAGCGGTGTTCTTCAAGGTTCTGTCCTGGGACCATTACTTTTTATAATCTATGTTAACGACATGAATGGTGACATAGTTGCGAAGATTTCTAAATTTGCCGAAGATACCAAGCTTGGTATGACGTTGCACCTGGAGTATGCCGTACAATTTTGGAGTCCTTCGTTTTGAAAGGACATCGCGAGATTGGAACGCGCTCAAGCCAGGGCAACCAAACTGATTCCCTCTATCAGACATAAAAGTTATGAAGGTAGATTAAGGAAATTAGATCTGTTCTCGTTGGAAACACGTAGACTGCGTGGTCAGCTCATCAAAGTTTTCAAAATACTTCGAGGGTTCGACAATGTTGACTACAGGGATATTTTCAGCCTTAATGAGAGCAGAACAAGAAATCACGGCTTCAAACTTGAGCTAAAGCGTTACAACCGCAATCTGTGTGGGAATTTTTCACGTACAGTATCTGCGGTAGCTGGGACGCACTTCCAATGGAGGTTGTCAACAGCAATTTTGTTGACCAGTTCAAGATAAAACTACACAAAGTTTTGAAAAGGAGCCGTTTAAGGAGGACGTAAGGCAATTGAGCGGGGATGTGCCCGCTCGATAGCTAATCCAAAGGTACCATCATTGAATAGACTTTAAGGTCTTCTAGGGTACTTATTTTCCTTGTTACTCCTTGTTACTCTCTTTCTCTCTCTATCTCTCTCATAGGTTGCATGAGATTGAGATTGAAGGGATCTCAGGCGTTTGGGGTACGATTAATGGAGAAATGCTAGGTACCCCTTAGAAGCTTTCTCCTAACGTGAAATGGCCTAACCAGCCCCCTGTGGCCGCTACTTGGTGAACAAAGGCTCAACTGCTCTTTGGTGAGAGCTTTTGTGCATTGCTGGTTGTCATATCAGCTAAGAGTCTCGGATGAAGTCGTGGGTACTTATCTTTACTATTTGTTTTAAATCTGGCCGTTTTTAGTTGATTAGTAGAGCTTAGTAGGAAGACAGTCACCCCTCAAGCCCCCCTGTTGAAAAATCAGAGATCCAGTTTACCTGAGGCTCTCGTGCTGCTCAGTTGGGAGCTGCGACACGATTGCGGTTGTCCAGCCTAGGGGAGCCCTTAGGGTTAGTGCGCTTCGTCAAAAGGGTTTCTGTTGGCCAGACGACCAAAAACCTCCTGGAAAATATGCGGGTGTTTTTAGTGCGAGAGAAAATTACACAAGCCTCCCCCTTTTTTTTAATGCATGTGGTTCCAGAGTTTTTTAAATGGCGAAGAAGAATGGTCATCCGTTCCGCAAGTTAACCTGCAGAATCTGCAAAGTTTATAGATGGAGTGAAGACTTCAGGGGCAGGAACTGCAAGGAACTCACAGATTCCGTTAGTGTCTGTGACTTTAGCGAACTGGAGAAGCGCCTGGGTGAGAGCATCGCTCGACTGAGAAAGAAGAACCCCCTCCCATAAGGGAGGTTTACTTCTTAAACTCGGAGAGGTGCAGATGTTCAGGCGAGTGCAAAGGAGAGAAGGCCTCCGACGTTCAAGAGTCTTTTGCTGCAGGACTGGCTCAACGAGCCAAAAAGAAAGAAGAAGAAGGGAAAGAAGAAAGAAGAGAAATTAGAAAGAAAAGAAGAGAAAGTAGAAAGAGAAGAAGAGAAAGTAAAAATAGAAGAAAAGAAAGTGGAAACAGAGGACGAGAAGGTAGAAGCAGAAGAAGAGAAACGCGAAACAAAATAAGAGAAAACAAAGGAAAACAAGAAGAAGAAGAAGAAGAAAAATGTAGAGAAAGAAGAGGAAACCGGCAAGTCGCTCTCGAAAGGAATGTCTGAATACCAACCTCGGTGCAGGGTTATAATTTCAAAATTTCAAAAAGCACCGTTTTGCTCATTAAAAAGCACTAAATAATTTTTTAAAAGCACTAATGGAGAATCGAATAATTAACTATAAGTATATAAAAATGTTTTAAAACTTTAATGAATAAAATCATATGAACAAATAGTTCCCTTGTTTTTAATCAATAATGATTGGAAGGTCAACTTCTTTTGATTTTGAAGCTTCAGGATTACTCTCCCTGGCTAATTTATAGCAATCCAGGGATCCAATCTTCACTAATTTTATTGGGAGTGTGTAACTATAGCAGCATTTTCCATTTCATTTAAGTCCATATTTTATATTTAAAATCGCCCTTACAGTGTTTAAGCTTAACCGATTTCGCTCAGTCGATTTAATAAAGTCCATATGACTAAATATTTTTCCCCATCAGCATTTGCATGTGGCATGGTGAGAATTGTCAAAGCTAATGTTGACAATTTTTCAAATGGATTTGCCCCAGTCGAATCCCTATACGATGATATCTCAATCCAAAAGGCAACGGTATCTGAGATTGTGCCCATTGTTTGCAAATTTCTCCATAGGAAATCAATTGTGTCAGAATCTCTGGATCGTCATTAAAATACTTTGCAAGGTCTATAATAATTGGTTTAATTGGTTTGAGGCATTCTGTTACATTGAAATAATTTATTGTTTTTAAAAGACTAAAATTATCAGGAAGACTCTGCTAAATTTGAACAGTAAAATTATATTCCGAGATATGGTTTTGGATCAAGATAATTTTGCACTGAATCTTTTTCATTTAATTTATCTCCTGGAATTAGAATAATTGAACCTAGTACATCAATGAGATGTTGAAGATCATTTAATAATTTCGTTGGGTCTTGTGTTTCTGCTTCAAATTTTTATTCATTCTTTGAACTTCGGAGAGAATGTGCTTTAGAAAGATGAGATAAACATAGTTTTTCTTATCACAAAACATCAAATAAAGCATTTCGGCAGTATAGCAACGTTCTTCATTCTTTGCAATTTGAAAATGAGTTTTTAATTCTATCCACTGATCCAAATTCTTATCACTGAAGATTTAATTGACACCCATCTTGTTGTACTAGGCTGAACAAGCTTTAATAGCTGATTTCCATTATTTATTGTTGCGAACATTTTTTTTATATTTTGATTGGCGAACTCAAGAATATGAAAACTAGCTGTAAGTTTCTTTTAATAAAAAATTCCAATTTCTTGGCAAATGTTCACTTGCAGCATGTGACACAACTAGTTGGAGGGAATGACAAAGATTTTAGGGGTTATAGCAATGCCTCTGGGCATTCCTATAATAAAAACCTCCTAGGAAACTTAAATATATATACATCAATTATTATGTAAAATTCATATTATGCATTCCTTTAACTTTGTTAATTTAATCATTCAATTATTTTACTTTAACTTTGTCAATTTAATCATTCAATTTTTTACTTTAACTTTGTTAATTTAATCATTCAATTATTTTACTTTAAGTTTTGTCAATTTAATCTTCCATATATTTTACTTAACTTTGTCAATTTAATCTTTCAATTATTTTACTTTACTTTTGTAAATTAAATAATTTTATGTAAAACATAATAATTCATTAATTCATTTATTTTACTTGTCAATTCATTCAACGTATACTGTTCCAAACAACATCTCTTAATATTTCACACAAACAAACAAACAAACACACGCTTCCAGCTCGACAAAATAGCACACTATTCCTTCTTGGTCGACTCTCAGCATTCTCCGCATAAAGGTCGGTAATCATTCCTTCTACAATTTGTCATTTGCCTCCAAACAAATCATACTTAGTTAATTCCATTTTCTCTCACAATTCTTTGCAAACGACCATACGAGAGTAGGTCCTAATGATATTTACTTTTCATATTGCAGTCCCTAATTCACAGTCCATCATAGTCACTATATTATTATTTCTCTATTATTCACCATATTATTTTTTCTCTATTATTCACCATATTATTCCACCATATTAATTTCACATACTTCAATTCTCTTCGCATCTTCTTACTGTAAATCATATGTTAAAATATCTTACATTGTATATTTAATCTACTTATCTCATTGTACATTCGTTGATTCTATGAATATATTTATATTTTTGTAATTGTCTTTCTTAAGGCCCAGTTCATTATTTCAAAATTTAGTTCGCTGTCATCTTAGGCCTAAAAACTATCCGCCTACAACTTCGATCAAACAAAATTATAGTTATGGTTTTCGAAACGCTATTTAGGCTGATTTACTAACAAAAAATAAATCACATGAATAACCATATACTATAGGGTATAAGATGAGGAATCTCTCTTTTTAATATCGTATAAACCCCATTGTTTACGCTTATCATTACTGAAGCATTGTCTGTGACTATTGCAATTAGATTTTGCAATCTAAGATTATGCATTCTTTTAATGCATTTGCTCATTGCCTTAGCATTACACTCATCTAAATGAACTAAATCCAAATAAGTTACGATATTTTTTTTATAAATTCTGAATAATATCTAATATCAATTCCTAGTAATTTGGTGACAGAAATGTCATTATATTCATCAATTATTAAACTGTACTTGGCAGTTCCTAAATAATTTTTTAACTCTTCTTTAAAATGCGGACCAAGAATATTAGTAATGATGTTTGTGCATTTTGATCATTTAAGCCTGTTTTATTTTTTGTTTCGCATCACCAAAGCACTCATTACATAACTCAGTTAAGTGATCTACAGTTTGTAGGAAACAATGTTCAGCAATAAATAATGCTAAATGTCCTTCAGTTTGTTTCGCAGTTAAATCAGTACTAGGCCCAAACAGTTGCAAATGTTAGCTTTGTTTGTCTTTGACAACTGAACTCACCATTTGAATTTCAGCGAGAATAAGAAATCTGCACTCTGTACTAAAATCTCGCCTCGCTAGTGATTATTTAATTCTCTTATATGTTTATCATATTTAATTTTAAAAGAGTTTACACTGGTGGAGTTCACAACATCACCTGGCAAATCATTATATGGGTCCACGACCCTTTGTGTGAAGAACTTCTGCCTTACAAGTTTGTTGCATCTCATCTTAAAGAGTTTTCTGTTATGACCTCTAGTAATCACTTGTGCAGGCTGGAAAAACTCCTCGGGCTCAGACACAAAGTCATATCCTCCCATGATCTTGAACACCTGTATCATATCTCCCCTCTTTCTTCTATCATCAAGGGTAGTCCACCCAAGATTCTCCAATCTCTCCTCATAGGTCAATGCTCCAAATCCTGGTACCAGCTTAGAAGCTCTTCTCTGAACATCCTCCATTCTTTTTATATCCTTCCGCAGGTAAGGAGACTATGCCTGAATAGCATACTCAAGTTGTGGTCTAACATAAGCTTTATATAATATTCCTACAGACTCAACATTCAAGAAGTGAAAGTTCTGCTTAACCTGCTTCAATACAAAATTAGCTTTCTTCACACGCTCTGAAATCTGCTTCTCAAACTTCAAACCAGATGAGACCAGCACTCCAAGGTCTTTCTCAACATAAGAAGAAGCAGTTTCAGCTCCATTAATTTCATATACAGCTCCTTCATTATTGCTACCTATATGCAGAACAATTTCATTATATACCTTAGGGGCATCTGCGAATATTTTGATCTTTGACTTTATTGCACTGGGGAGACCATTAATGAAAGGTGATTCAGCCTTTATGTGTTTATTACTGTTACTATGTCTGTCTATGTGACTTAATCTAGCATGAAGGACACATTTGCAGTAATTAGAAAATGATTTCGTATCGTCACCTTCCACTCTTTTTAACTAGTTTTTGTATTTGACATCCATTCTCCTCTAAAGTGATGTGAATATTTTTTACTCATCTGGAAAGGGTAAAAAATAATTCATTTTTATATAAGCACTTCATGTCCTATTCCTACTTCACACATGTTACTAATAAATAAATCATTAAGTTACCTTATCCCCTCCCTCTTTGGGATCTTTTCTTCAGGGGTTGTTCCCAGAGAGGCTCTGGCCTTCTCGTGGCGTGGATGGGGGGGGGGGTCGTAGCCCTGGGCCCCTTAGGGGACCCATGGGGCTGCCAACAAGACTTTTAACATGCCCCTCTTTCTTTCCTCCTCTATTGCGCTCTTCAACTGCCCTTTATTTCCCCCTCTTCCTTCACCTATCTAGTGGTCCTTATCGATACCCAACCTCTGCTCGTTTAATGGATTGATTCCGAATTGTTCTTTCATGAAGGTTAAAGAGGCTGGGCATCTCAACCGCCTGCGTCTACCGCATACCCAAGGAGAAACCCATCGTTGGCCCCTTTTCTGTGCGTAGGAGAACTCGGGCAGGGCAGCCTCTTAGGTTTCAAAAGATGGTGTGCTGGATCCGTATCCATTCTCCAAGAGGACATACCGGACGTAACTGATTGTATAGTTGCAGTAGTGCCGGGCCCTTGTAGGCCTCCATGGTGGGGAGCCTCGAGGGAGAAATGCGAGGTTATTTTCTTTTTGCAATGGCTAGCCATAAACCGAAAACCTCCCTTTCTCGTAAGGGTTCTAGTGCCAAACGTTCCTTAGCTCCCATTTCAGCCTTCCTTCGCTCGTTGAACCCCTATTCCAACGAAGTAGACCCAGATCTAGATTATCCTCGCTTTCTTGTCATGAATTCATCATAAGACATCCCACTTGCAAAAGTCGATGTGTTTGACTTCAATGAATTTTTTGAGTCCGCTGTGGTGAACCCCGCCGGATGTGGAGATGTCGTAGTCGAGGTGTCATCCCACTCTCAACACAACCTTGTGCGAAATCTATCTTCGATAGCGTCTGAATTTTGTCAAAGGTGTCGTCCGTTCAAACGAACTAAAGGACTACGACCCCACCCGCCTTCAGAGTAAGCTCAGTACCCAATGTGTCACACACGTACACAGGGTAACTAAAACATTAGGCTCCACTAAAGTCCCAACCGCCACACTGATTTTAACATTTGAACGACAAGAACTGCCGCAGCATATTAAAGCTGGGTACCTTAGTGTCCTGGTAAGTCCCTACATCGAACTACCCAGACGCTGCTTCAATTGCAATCAATTTGGACATGTTGGTCGTGCCTGTCGGCACCCTCGCTCCTGTGTGAATTGTAGCTCTGACTACCATGGCCCCAAATACATCAAAACACCCCACTGTGCTAACAGCGGAGGTACCCACAGTGCTGCGTCAAAACTGCTCTATATTTTTATATGAAAAGGAAGTGCTCGCTTTGCGGGACTCCCTTCGTCTAGATATAAGAGAGGCCTGCCAGCGTACCCGAGCATAAACCTCCCCACTCGGCCGGCTCTTCTCTGACGTTTTACGTGACGCTGGACGAAACCGACCATCACGCGCGAGTTCCGACCAGCTTGAAGCACTTCAACCTAGATCTACTCGCAGCATCGAAAACATTCAGAATATGCAGTCGAAGCATCGCTCTCACACCGAGATAACCAATGTAACCCCCTTCTCTTCAGCAGCTCTAGCTGGAAGAGATGCTCAGGGTGAGTCACTTGAAGACATCAGACGCTATTAGAAAGAATCCTCAACATCGACCAGTGAAGGTTCATCCACCCGGCCCCGAGACCCAAAGCCCAGTGGTAAGAGGAAGGATTCCTCACCTGGGTCATCGACCACGAATAAGCGGGCAGCCTCTGGAGCTGACTCGGCCGAACCCCGAGAATCTTCAATGGACTCCTCCCCTATGGCTGAACATTCTATGCCCTTAAGTCCGTCCCGCCCTTCACAGGACTTAGGCCCCATCCTGATCCAAACGATGGCAGATATACACCTAGTTCCACACACCTCGCTCAGATCACCTGTTCGTTCCGCTCACCCTTCAACCCAATATCCGATGGAAGCAGTTGATACTCCAACATCACCAATCGCGGCGGTTGGACCAACTCCTCAGACACCGAATATACCCTCGACCCATGAATCCAGATTTACCGGCCGAAAATCCTTTCTTGATCTTCCTTTTCCGCCAGGTTGTGAGCCCGAAATACAATCAAGGGCCTCGGTCGGTTCTCCGAAACCTACGAAAAAAAACCCAGTTACTGCTACATCTAGGATCTCTCCCCCTGCAAGAGCAGGATTCTGAAAATCATCTCTCCGTCTCCCAAGCTGTTTGGGATGAACCTCAAATACAATATCGACCTCAAAAGAGAAAAAGATATCCATAGTGGTATCTAATCGTCACACATAGTATCTTCCATTTTACAATGGAATTGTCAAGGCGTTCTTCCAAAGTGGGAAGAACTCAAAATTCTTTTGACAACTATCCAACCCTCTGTTATTTGTCTTCAGGAGAATAAACTGGGTATACGGCACTTTCCGCCGGTACCCAGCTTTCTCACTTTCAACTCTATAGCTCCTGCTGGAAGCCCCTCTCATGGACGGGTGTCAATCATGGTATCTTCATCCCACCATGTTTCTCCCATCTCCCTACATACTACCCTCCAAGCTGTTACCGTGGGGGTTTTTCTTACTAAGCTTTTTACCGTTTGCTTTATTTACCTACCCCCTTGTTTATCATTGTCAAGACCCGACCTTTTAGAACTTATAGACCAGTTTCCCTCCCCATTCTTATTACTAGGAGATTGTAACGCCCGTCACCCATACTGGGGTGACATCACTCGAAATGCCAAAGGCAGTGTTTTAGAGTCTCTTTTGTTATCTGACTTTCTTTGTGTCTTGAATACTGGCGATTTTACCTCTTATCATGTTTAGACGGACTCTTTTAGCTGTGTTGACCTGTCTGTTTGTTCCCATGATTGCTTCACGGAATTTCGATGGTCAATCCTTGACGATCTCAATGGGAGTGACCACTTCCCTATTATCCTTTCGGCCCTTCAAGTTAGCCCTCATACAACCATGCCCCTTAATTGGGAGTTAGGTCATGCAGATTGGGAAGGTTTCCAAGAGGCGTCCTTCACAAATACATCCTTGGGGACCTTCAATGGAGTGGACGCGGCAGTAGAATAATTTACATCGACTATCTACAATGCAGCAACACAGACTATCCCACGGAGGCGACCTGCCACGGGCCGCTCAACCGTGCCCTGGTGGACCTCGATGTGTGCAACAGCTATTAAAAATGACCAGTTTGCCCATACCCGATTCCGAAAGACCTCAACTTTGTGCAACAAGGTCGACCGAAACCGAGCTCATGCGCTTCGCCAAAGAACCCTTCGTCAGGCTCGCCGAAATTCATGGCATCGTTACGTTTCATCAATTTCCTCTATGACACCTACTGCTAAGATCTGGAAAAGAATTAATAAGATCAGGGGCCGTTATGCTAATCATCATACCCCCACACTCAACTTAGACGGTTCCTTGGAGAATGACGGCCTGACGGTCAGCAATGCTTTTGCTGACCATTTCCACGTCGTCGGCAGTGTCGGCCGTTACGATTAGGCTTTTCAATCCTACAAATCAAAGGAAGAATCTCATTCTCTCAACAAAATCTAACCTTCCGTATAACGCTCTATTCAGCATCCATGAGCTGCATAGCGCTTTGTCCCTTTACAGATCTACTTCCCCTGGCCTTGATGAGATCCATTTCGATATGATTCGGCACCTACATCCACACTCTACTCTGTTATTACTTGATTTGTACAACCTTATAGGGGTGAAGGGTTTTTACCCGCCATCATGGCGCATTGAGATCATCCTTCCCTTTATCAAACCGGGCAGGGACTGGTTGGATGCAGATCACTACCGCCCTATAGCTCTCACCAGCTGTTTGAGTAAGTTGCTGGAAAAAATGATATTGGAGCGCCTAAACTGGTTCCTAGAAACCAATCACCTTCTTTCTCCATTTCAATGTGGCTTCCGCAAAGGTCATAGTACCCTTGATCTACTAGTACGTTTCGAGGGATCGGTCCTGAAAACTTTCTCATTAAAGCACCGAGTCCTGGCCATATTTTTCTATATTGAGAAAGCCTACGACACAACATGGAGATACGGCATTTTAAAGCAGCTATACGTCTGGGGGATGAGAGGCCTTTTACCTTCACTTATTCAAAGTTTTTTAGCATCTCGATCCTTCAAGGTACGTGTTGGAGACGCATACTCTGACCTGCAACCCCAAGAGGAGGGAGTCCCTTAGGGTAGTGTTTTAAGTGTCTTAAGTTTTATAATTGCCACCAATGATATTATTTCGTCTCTCCCAGAGGGTGTATCGGCAACCCTGTTTGTCGATGATTTAGCACTATACTGTTCCTCACCTCGCCTTCTATCAGCAGCGCGTCGGCTACAATTGGCGGTCGATGCTGTATCCAAAAGAGCACAACTTAAAGGATTCCGCTTTTCCACGAACAAAACCAAAGCAATGTATTTCCACCGAGGCAGAGGGGTTCTTGTTCTGCCATCTATCTCCGAGTTTCGGCTCGTTGGCGTAACTCTCGATCCAAAGTTATCTTGGTTACCACACCTAAGGCGACTTCGAACAGGCTGTCTGCGGGCTCTAGACATTTTGAAAGTCCTCTCACACACTTCGTAGGGGCAGTGACCGAAAACATTGTGGACATTATACACAGCCCTCGTCCAATCCAAATTGGATTATGGCTGTCAAATTTAGTCACCGGCTATCCTTCAGCCCTTAATATGCTGAACCCCATTCGAAACCTCAGAGTTCACCTTTCTAGTGGAGCCTTCCGTACTTCTCCTGTCAACAGCCTTTACTGCGAGAGTGGGGTACTCCCTTTACCCTACCATAGACTTCAAATCTGCATGCGATACCTCTGCCGAGTACAGCAATCCCCTGTATCAGAGGTCTACAGATGCCTGTATGCTGCCGAATCAACAGCGGCATATGATAAGTTGCCATCTTTACCCCGCCCTTTGAACCTTCGCATAGAAGATCATCTCTCTAACCTGGGTGCCCTAAGGGTCCTTACCTTTCCATCCTTACTGACCCCTAATTGGCGTGTTCCTATCCCCACAGTATGTACCAACATATGGAGCCTGGAGAAGTCTTCCATGGACCCTCGCATTATTAAGAGCCTGTTCTTAGAGCATTCGATCTCACACAAACCATTATGTCCACTATACACCGATGGCTCTAAGTCAGACGGTGGCATGGGTGCCTCAGCCATCTACCCAGGAGGAGAATTCCTAACTCTATCTTTGCCACCAGCAGCATCCATTTTTACCACTGAACTTTCAGCAATTCTTTTAGCCTTTAGACTCATCCAAATTTGACCTTTTAGTGATTTTGTCATTTTTTCCGACTCAGGGAGTGTCTTGCAGTCAATTATATCTTTTAATGCGTCCCATCCCCTAGCCACAGAAATTTGCAACGGGCTGATCCAAAATGCGTCCCGATATAGAATTACTTTTTCCTGGGTCCCTGGGCATGTGGGGGTCCTGGGCAACGAGAAGGCTGATCCGCTGGCCCGCTCAGCACATTCTGTGTCCCCTGAGAACTCGGCTCTGCCTTTTAGGGACTAATTTCCTTCAATAAGAAAATATATTTTTCAACTGTGGCAGAATGAATCGGATGACTGTTCAACATCCAAACTATACAGAATTAAAAATTCTATTCGCTCTTGGCCCTCGAGTCGTCATAGAATGCGGTCGTTGGAGGTGGCCCTTTGCCGAGTTCACATTGGCCACACGAGACTTACTCCCGGCCATCTTGTTTCGGGTGATGCTCATATCAGCACTTGCTGTCGTTTTTGCGGTGGGAACCAATCGCTTGCCCACCTTTTATTAGATTGTAGCCATTTTGACATTCTCCGGTTGTCCCCCCGTAAGGGGCATGGCGATTTGCCATCCTGGCCGCCGTGCTGACGGGATCCAGCGCCCCGTCCGGCCCCAGCTTAGCCTCTCTTCCTTCCTTCAGATAGCCTGTATTCCTATCCTACCTCGTCGCTTTTCATACAACCTCTCCCACAAATTTCTCTGGTCAGCCTCTAATTTCACAGGGTAGAAGCTGACCTTCTTCTCAGCCAATCGTCCCGGATCGGGGCTGAGGGGGGAGGGGACAATGTCCCCTAACCCCTGAGCTCCGGTCTGGGGTGGTTGGCTTTTAACAACCTGCTTCATCCCCACCCATACCTTCCTCACATCCCTTTTCCTCTCGTCTTCAAAATCTATCCGTTTTACGCCGTGTTCAAGGTGGAGCCGCCATGCCGAAGGACTGCCAGGCCACCAGGCGGGAGGGGTGGTCCCAAATGGCGGCGCCTGGCTCTGCCGGGCCAGTAAGCACCTCTTGCAGTGCGGGCTACTGCAAGAGGTGGTGAGCGATTGCGTCCCGTAAAACAAAGAGGGTCACCATGCCCAATGATGAAACAAAAAAACATCTCCCCTTAATTCCCCCTATAACAACAACGGAGCCGCCGTCGTGCAGCTCCACAGAAAAGATGGAGGTCCCCCCCCCTGTGCTTGCGCAGGGGACCCTCCATACCTCTTTAACCGGAGAGGAGGCTTACTCCTCTCCTACGCCAACGGGTGTAGGGGACTCCCCCTCACCCCCTTCTCTGGAGGTGCTTTCGGGCACCTCCCTATCTCCAGCGGCAGTCCCTCCTATGCTTTCTAAGGGGACTGCCAAGAAAGCCAGCAGGCAGCCCATTGCCGACCGCCCCTCGTACAAGCGGCTCGGTAGGGCAAACCCCTTAGGGGGGAGAGGGAAGCCAGGCCCCTTCGGTCGCTTCCCTCAAAAGACCTGCTGGCAAAAATATTAAACCTTGCCGGGGTCAAGGCCTGTGCCTCCCCACTAAAGACTTATGACGCTGCCAAGGGGACCTGCGATGTCCTGGGAGGGGATGGCCAACTGGAGGCCCCTCCTGTGATAGACATGGTCCTTGAGGAAAACCAGCCTCAGACGGTAGGGCCTTCCATGGGGGGGAATCCGGGCTTGGCGCCAAGCACCGAACCCGAATCCGCCCCTATGCAAGGTCCTCATCAAACGGCTGTGGATTCTCAGGCAGGACAAGGAGGGGAGGGATCTCTTCCGGATGAATCCCCTGCGCCCACCGGGACATTCTCCATTTCAGAGAAGGACCTGGCTGAGGCCGGTCCATCTGGCCTGGGGGCTTCTACCGGCGGGGGTGAGAAGCGGGTTCATTCCCCGCCCTCCTCTCCTAAAAAGAAGAAAAAGACAAGAAAGACGAAAAAGACTCGGGGCTCCTCTCCATCCGCGGGGGCTGCGGGGACTGATGGGTCTGCTGCCACTTTGGTAGGCGACCAAGCCAAGATCGGCAAATCCGGCCCCTCTACCCCCTCGTGTGCGGAGCTCCTGACCAAGACTAAGACGAAGAATGCACAGGGCGGAGCCTCGATGACATCGGGGCCCCTCATTCAGAGGTTACCTGGCGTTTTCGTGCCCGCTGGCTTCAAACGCTTCCTCGTTATTCGCTCCACTGATGGCACCATGTTGTCCAAGGGCAACATGATCCATCAGAGGAGAGGATTAGCTAGTGCAATTGGTAGAGAGCCGAAGGTAACCGGTTTCTCGGACGGGAGCCTTCTGGCGAATGCGGCGAATCCCGCCGAGGCGGCCAAGATAAGTGCTCTTCGGACACTTCATGGCACCCCGGTGAGTGTGACGCCGCACTCTACCATGAACTTTGTAAAAGGAGTAGTTTATGCGAGGGAACTCGTTGACTACTCCATAGAAGACATCACCCTAGAGCTGGCCGACCATGGGGCGGTCAAGGTCGAACGTGTGATGAGAAAACAGGGAGGGGCCTCGAGACCCACCCCTACACTCTTCGTCACGTTCGACTGTGACAAGCTCCCTGAGTCGGTGCGTGCCGGTTGGTACCGCTACCGCGTGAAGGCATTCGTGCCACTGCCGCGGCGGTGCTATTACTGTCACCGCTTCGGCCACACGAATCGATCATGTAGACGTGCAAAATCGGGGTCACCCGAAGTCTGTGTAAATTGCTCCAAGGTCGCACACGATAAGTCCAAATCGTGTGTGGCCAAGTGTGTCAATTGCGGAGAGCCGTACCCTGCTTCTTCGAAGCAATGTGGTGCATATCTCCTTGAGAAAGAAATCCTGGCCGTTCAGGCCCAGGATCGACTCTCATTCCGCGAGGCTAAGGACTTGGTCCTGGCGCGCCCGGCTCTGCCTGGGACGTCATATGCCTCAATAGTTAGAAAAGCACCCTCTGCTCCTGGCCCATCCAGGCCAACGAGCACGGTTGTTTCCGCGCCCATTCGGAGCCCTTCTGCGGGCTCTACTACACCCGGGCGCTCCCCTGGTAGAGCTGGCGGCAAAAAGGGTTCACACCCAGCCCCGGCTAATACCAGGGCTCCCCCCTCTTCCCCCAGCGTGACCGTTTCCCGTAAGGCGAAACGGCCACGTGCCTCCACAGAGTCGTTAGACTCACAGGAGGCAACACCCCTGAAGATGGTCGCTAGGCCATCTTCCGGGGTTCCTAAAGCTGTACCCGAAAGGAGGACAGCAACAAAGGAGCTTCGGCCCCTTCGCCCACGCCCCGAGGTGGAGCGAGTGGCTCGGAGACGGTGGTTCCTCGAAAAGAGGGCCCCCCGCCTCCCAAGCCGCAACGCCCGCCTAAGGTTTCGAGGCGGAGGGAGGAAAAGACTCGCATGGCGAGCCCAACCTCCCCCAATAAGTCCTCGAAGGCGACAGCGCCTTCAGCGCTTTGTCCGGCCAACAGCGCCCGGGGTTCTGCCCCCGGGAAGCGTACGGCCATTCCCGTGAGGGTCTTCAATTCGAGGAGGGCCCCCGCGTCTCCTCCGAGCTAGGCCTGGAGGGCATATTCCTTCAATGGAATTGCCGTGGACTCCGGGCCAACTGGGAGGAGCTGCGGAGGCTCGTCTCGTCCCGTTCCCCGTTAGCTATTTTTTTGCAGTAGACCATGCTAGGCGCGTGCCCGCTGCCTGCCCTCCCGGGGTATAAGGGTCTTGCGATTCCACCACCGCGGGATGGCCGGGCTGGGGGATGCGCGGTTTACACCCGGCATGATGTCTCCGTTCTTCCTTTCTCTTTAGATACCTCCTTTCAGGCAGTGGCTGTGCAGCTGCACCTGGATAGGAGGTATACTATCATTTCTGCGTACATTCCACCGTCAGCTGACTTCGACGCGTGGGACTTCCGCCGCGTCGTGGCACGGTTGCCGAGGCCCTATCTCTTGCTTGGAGATCTGAACGGCAGGCATCCTCTCTGGGGAGATTACTCCATAAATCCCAGGGGACAAGTCCTTGCCGATCTGATCGAAGAGCTTGAGATGGGTGTCCTAAACGTGGATGAGTTTACGCATCACTGTCCGAGAACCGCTTCATTTTCTTGCCTTGACCTATCTTTGTGCTCTTCGGATGCACAGCCTGATTTTGATTGGGGGGTGGTCGATGACCTCCATGGTAGTGATCACTTTCCCATTCAAATATCATTTTCAGGGCAACTGCCGCCTGAGAGCCCACCTCGGTGGTGCTTGGCGCGGGCGCGGTGGCCTACATTTCAGGAAATGACTGAATTCTCTATCTCAGTCGAGGAGTTTAGGTCGGTAGATGAGGCCGTTGAGTTCTTCTCCGGCAACCTCATCGCCGTAGGCCTAACTACTATTCCTAGGAAGTCTGGCCGTTTTGCACGCCGACCCCTCCCATGGTGGTCGGCCGAGTGTGAGACGGCCCTCAAACAGAAGCGTTATGCCTACATGCGCTATAAGCGCCGCCCGAACGATTTCACTGTCGCTGAATTTCGTCGGGCTAGGGCTAGGTTCCGGTATATTTCGAAGCACGCCCGCCGCTCTTCTTGGCGGGCATACGTGTCTTCACTTAACGGGAAGACCCCTTTAGCTGAGGTGTGGAAGCGAGTCAAAAGGATTCGGGGCAAGTTGTCGCAGGACCCCCCTCCCGTTCTCCAGGAGAATGGGACTGCAATCTCGGACCCCGCGTCCGTGGCGGAATCCTTAGCGACCGCTTTTTCCGCATTCTCTAGCCGTGATGCTGCTCCGCCAGCATTCAATGCACGTCGTCATGTCGCGGAAGGCCGCCGGCTGGACTTTACCTCCAGAGGCGGAGAACCCTTCAACGACAAGTTTACTGTGAGTGAGTTGCGTTCCGCTCTCGCTTCGTGCGCGGACACCGCCCATGGTCCGGACGATGTCCCGTACGCCATGCTTCGACACCTGGGTGAGCGAGGCATGGCCTTTCTGTTAGATTTGTTCAAAAGGATCTGGGTGGAAGGTCTTCTCCCAGACTCCTGGCGAATCGCTACTGTGCTCGCCTTTCGCAAGCCGGGGAGAGATCACTCTACTCCGACCGGTTTCCGCCCAATCTCTCTAACCTCTTGCGTGTGCAAGTTGATGGAGAAATTGGTAAATGTTAGATTAGCCTATTTCCTGGACAGCGGAGGCCATCTGTCTTCTGCACAGTGCGGCTTCCGTAAGTTCCACTCCACGTCGGATGCTCTGCTCCGACTAGAAAGTGCCGTCTGCGAGGCTTTCCTTCGTAGACAGCACTACGCCACGGTGTTTTTTGATCTGGAGAAGGCCTATGATACCGCATGGCGATACGGTATCATGGAGACTCTCCACACGATGGGGGCGAGGTGACGCCTCCCAATTTTTATATCTGAATTTTTGCGAGATCGTCGATTCCGCGTACGGGTGGGGGGAGCCCTCTCTGGCCCAAAGGAGCAGGAAGAGGGTGTCCCGCAGGGAAGTGTCCTCAGTGTCACACTCTTTGCCCTGAGCATCAACGGCATCACCTCGGTGCTGCCGGAAGATGTTCTCGCTACGCTCTACGTGGACGACCTTTCGATCTCTTTTGGCGCAGCCCAGATGCCAACTCTGGAGCCTCGACTCCAACAGGCATTGAACCGCGTCTCTCACTATGCCGAAGTGCACAGGTTTCGGTTTTCTTTGGCCAAGAATAAGGTGGTGCACTTGTGCCGCCATCCACGGCTTCACCCCGACCCAGATTTGTTTCTTAATGGGGTGCGCCTGGATGTGGTTGAGTCGCACCGTTTCCTTGGTCTTGTATTCGACCGACGCCTCACCTGGGAGGCTCATATTCGCAGCCTTAGGGTCTCTTGTACCCGCGCCATGGACATTCTCCGTTCCGTGACGTTCAGCGCTTGGGGCGCTGATAGGGCTACCGCCTTACTTTTTTATCGATCCTTTGTTCGCTCGAAGCTCGACTACGGATGCGAGTTTTATGCATCCGCAGCCGAGCGTTTATTGCGGAAGGTGGATTCGATCCACCACAACGGCCTTCGCCTTGCGACCGGTGCCTTCCGCACTTCCCCCATTGAGAGCCTGTTGGTCGATGCTGGGGAGATGCCACTCGCTCTGCGCCGCGTGCAGTGCATCACTCGCCTGTACGCGCGAGCCCGGCGCCTCCCTCAGTCGCCAACAGCTCTCACTGCATCCGCAGCTGATCTCGATGGTGCCTATGCCACCGAGAGACGCCAGTCATACCCTAAGCCCTTTGGGTTTAGGGCCAGGAAACTCCTTCGAGAGGTAGATATAGCTCTCGGGCCGGTGGCGCCCCTGGTTCTGCCCAGGACGCCACCCTGGAGGGTACCACATTTGGCTATTTGTCGCCACGCCTCTGCTCCCAAAGCTTGTACTGCGCCGGGAGTATTGCGTTCGACCTTTTTGGAGCACACATCGTGTCACGCTGGTACCGTGCCAGTGTATACGGATGGCTCCAAGTCCCAAGAGGGGGTCGGCTTCCACGCCGTATCCCCTCTGTTTGAAGTCAGCGGGGCTCTACCAGCGCTGCGTCTGTCTTCACGGCCGAGCTGGTGGCAATACACCACTCGGTACGGGAGATTACGCGACGTGCCCGGTTCGGAGACCGGATTGTGATCTATAGCGACTCACAAAGCGCCCTGAGTGCTCTCGGGGCATTGGAATCTCCGCATCCCCTGGTTCGCGATATCCGTGACGCCACGGTTTTGGCGAGCCGGGCAGATGTCGAGATTATCTTCTGCTGGGTTCCTGGACATGTAGGAATTGCGGGGAATGAGCGCGCCGATGAAGGCGCCAAAGAGTCCGCGAGGACTCTGCGACCGGACCAGCGTTTCGCTCTTCCTCACACCGACTACATGGCAGGAATACGGGCAGCTCTTCGGACTGCTTGGCAAAGAAGATGGGAGACGGTCGAAGGGAACTTAAAGTTGCGTGCCATTGCGCCGCGACTGTTCCCATGGACCTATCCCCCAATGCCGCGGCGGCTTCAGGTCGCTTTCTGTCGTCTCCGAATCGGACACACTCGTGTGACGCATCGCTATCTGATGGAGCGCTCGCCTGCGCCCTATTGCAATGACTGCGTTGTCCCCCAGACTGTTCGGCACATTCTTGTCGAATGTCCCAGTCTGGGTGATCTTCGCGCACGATACCTGTCCCAGTACCGGGATGGGCGGGGTCGCTACCGCCTGTCCCTTGTGCTTGGGACAGATTCGTGCACACTGACTTGTGGACTTGTTGACTTCTTGGGGGAGGCCAGCCTTCTCCCTATTATTTAAGCAAGGTTTGTTTGTTTGTTTTTTTTTGTTTTTTTGCATTTGTTTTGTTTTTTGTTTGTTTTTTTTTCTGTAGTTGCACGCTCCTGCGCCGGGGGGACCTCTCCCCGACGCACTAGCTTGCTTCCTTTCCCCCTTTTGGGGTGTTGTTTTTTTTTCTCTTTAATTTCATTTTAAAGTAGCCTAGAACTAGGCCAGTTTTAATACGGCGACTAATGCCCAAGTAGGCAGTCGCCAGCTGAGCTCTTAAAAAAAAAAAAAAAAATCTCCGGTTGTCCTGTTTCCCGACCCTTTTAACTATTCATCAACACACTCGTCTTCAATTCATATTGGCGAAGGAATCTTTTAACCCGTCGTTTTTTTAATTTTTGCCACAAAGTGGTCTCCTCCACCTTTTATAGATGATTTGTCTCGTTTCACCCTAGCGGCCATATAGAATCCACTTGGATTGGGCAGCAATCCACTGCTAACTTACCTTAAAACTTAAACCCTTAAGTTAGCTTATTTAGTTCTCTTTTTTATCATAAAGCAACTTCACTTCGTGAATAGCGAAAGCAAACTAAATACGTATGCGCAGAGCCTCAAATGAGTTAAACTGATCAACTGCTGAGTCATGCGCGGAAATCTTACACCCATTTCAAAACATGTTCATTAATATTTACAATTGTATTTTTCCATATATATCTCTCTCTCTCTCTCTCTCTCTCTCTCTCTCTCTCTCTCTCTCTCTCTATATATATATATATATATATATATATATATATATATATATATATATATATATATATATATATATATATATATATATATATTGATATGACGGGGGTCATTCCTTGAAGATAATCCCTGTCCAGGTCGCCCGTCAGACGTGACCAACGAGGACAATGTCACCCGTGTTGAGAGGATGATCCTCGAAAATTGACGGGTGAAGGTCGAAGAAATCGAGCGAGAACTTGGAATATCACATGGAAGTATTATCAACATCATCCACGACAATTTGGCCATGACCAAGGTCTCTGCCCGTTGGGTCCCTAGAAACCTCACGAAATCTCACGCCCCATGATCGACTTCAACGTCGTCAAAGTTCGGAGGAGCTGCTGCTCCTGTACAACCAAGACACGGCGGGATTCGAGTCACGCATAGTGACAGGTGATGAAACGTGGGTCCATTACTGGGATCCCGAGACCAAGCGTGAAAGCATGGCCTGGAAGCACAGGGGCTCTCCGACCCCTATCCAGTTCCGGACCCAACCCTCAGTTGGGAAAATCATGGCCACCATCTTCTAGGATTCTGAGGGAGTGTTAATGGTTGACTATGCGCCTCGTGGAGGGACCATCACAGGCCAATATTTCGCCGAGGAACTGGCTGGGTTGAAGAAGTGCATCTGTCAGAAGCGGCGCGGCCAGTTGACACGCGGTGTTCTGCTCCTCCACGCCATGCCCCTGTCCACAAGGCCAGAGTTGCACAAGCTGCCCTGCGCGAGTGCGGATTCGAGGAGCTCATTATCTCCCCTACAGTCCAGATGTGGCCCCTAGCGACTACTTTTTATTCCGCCAGCTCAAGGCTGCACTGCGTGGACGCCGGTTTGGGGACGATGAAGATGTCCAGCTCGCCGTCCAGGAGTGGATTGAACAGCAGTCTGGAGATTTCTGGTTGTCGGGAATTCGAAGCCTCGGGGACAACTGGCGCAAGTACATTGAAGTCGTGGTTAGTTATATTGAAAAATAATAAAACACTTTTTCTCATGTCTCGTTTCTTATATCTGAATTGCAAAACTTATTGACCGACCCTTGTACGTATGAAGTTCCATCAGTATCACTGAAACTGCTCAAATCATCGTCTAAAAGATTCTCTAGTTCTTCATTACACCTACGGTTTTTTGACTGAGAGCCACTCATTTTGTGTGATAGGACACCATACCTTGGTGTCAGCCTATTATCAGATGCCCAAGCAAATTTTGTTACTCCTAAAACTGGCAACATAACCCAACCGTACAATAATATCTGTAATTCTACTCACAGGCCCAAGCTTCAAAGGTATCAATAAAACAAATGGAAAAAATGACGGTGATTTCAGTCATGGGCCACAAATTGTCTCCGTATAAATGACGTTAAATTCCGTCATGGCCCTACAGATAGAGAAGGCTATTGGCGATTGGGCCGCGAACGTGTTACCGAATGGTTAATGTGCTCGCTTTCGGCAGACCTGGGAGAGATCACTCTACCCCAGCTGATTTCCGCCAAATTTCTTGTGTGCAACTTGGAGAAATTGTAAAATGTTAGATTAGCTTCATTTTTTTCCTGAACAGTGGAAGGCACCTGTCTTATGCATAGTGCGGGTTCCGCAAATTCCACTCCACCTCGGATGTTCTGCTCCGATTAAAATATATTATTTGTGAGACATTCCTTCGTAGATAGCACTACGACACGGTGTTTTTTTTTAGCTGGGTAAGGCCGAACTATGATACAGCTGATGATAATCTAGCATGCATAATATCCCATACAACGTGAGCGATGGGCTGCCACCAATCTTTATATCTGAATTTCTGCGAGATCATCGATTCGGCTGACGCATTAGGGCAGCCCTCTTCGGTTAAGTGGAGCAGGGAGATGCTGTCCTGAAGGAATGTGTCCCCAGTGTGACACTCTTTGCCCTGAGCATTACCTGCCTCACATCGGTTGCGTCAGAAGAACTAATCGTTACGTTCTACATGGAAGACCCAAAGATCTTCTTTATTGTAGTCCAGATGCCAACTCTAGAGCGTCGAACCATCATATACTGAATCGCATCTTTCGCTATGCGGAAGCGCAGAGGTTTCTGTTTTCCTAAGCCAAGGCTAAGCTGGCGCAATTCAGCCGCTATTCTTGATTCCATCCCGACCCGGACTTGTTCAGAAACCGTGGCTAGTTTAGAAGTAGTGGATTCGCACCGTATACTTATACTTATATTCGACCGATGCCTAGGAGGCTCATATTCGCAGCCTTAGGTTTTCTTGTATCTGTGCCAGTGGTACATCCAGAAAAAGCGAATGCGGGGGGGGGGGATTTTTTATGATTGGAAATTTGTTAAAGCTGCTTATTATGGTATATATTTTTTACGAATAATACATGTATGATCGTACAAATAATCAGTGCTGAATACATACGAATAAGTTATAAACATAAATTATGAATATATACATGTAGTCTAGATTATAATGATGTAGGTTACTTGCAAGTCATTTCGCCCACTTAAGTAACAAGGCACATAATAGAAAAAGTATTTTTATTTTCCAGGGGTAGGCTCTCAAAATCGTAGGCCCATGCCCAATGTCCCCCTTCATTTGCCTAAGCGAAGAGGAAAGGCCGTTTCTTCTCCGCAAACTTGTTAATCACTTGATCATTCGAAACTTGAATGTCATTGTGGACGCCGAGTAGTGCGAGGCCGTTGAGGCGATTCTGGCCAATAGTAATCCTCATGTACGTCTTTAGCCGTTTCAAGGCTGAGAATGAGCGTTGGGCCTCTGCATTTGAGCCTGGCATAGTCATTAAGATGGTCAGGAGCTTCGCAATGTTTTGGAACATACGGGTCTTGGCGTACTTCGCATTCTTGACAGTCCCGAAGACCGGAGCGGAATTTACCCACCGCTGCTCCTCCGTCTGCACAAGAACTAGTGACTCATCATCACTCTCGTATCGTCCTAAAATCTTATCATTAGTTCGGTGATCACTTTGTCAACAAACGGAATATAGACCGAACGTCGATAGTAATCCTTAGTAGTCCTGGCCGGGATATTCGCGCGCTGTGTCTGTCGGCACAGACTCGGGAAACAGGGACGTCATCGTGAGCCGAGTCCACTTCAATCAGAAGATCATTGACTTTTTCAAATACAGTGTGGAAGTGCTCCTCGACATTCTTTCTGAACTTGACGTA
>CAXAKS010000501.1:45000-75518 GCA_963969495.1 Ceratothoa steindachneri
TTATAATTCGCAAAAAGATGCTGACATGATGTAGTTAAAGCATTCACCTCTGTAAACGCCAGAACATTATAACAATTAGGATCATATACAGGGGGCTGTGCCCCCAGACCCCCCAAATTTAATGAAACTCAGGATCATCGTAGAGGGGTCTTCCCCTTGTGCTTACCCCCACACGAGCCGTCCCCTTAAATGTACTCCAAAAACGTGAAACATTTTGGAACACGGACGAAAAAACTACGTTTTATCGGCCGGGCCGCTCGTCTACATATTTACCCATATATATATATATATATATATATATATATATATATATATATATATATATATATATATATATATATATATTTATATATACACATATATATATATATATACACGTATATATATATATATATATATATATATATATATATATACACGTATATATATATATATATATATATATATATATATATATATATATATATATATATATATATATATATATATATATATATATATCTATATATATATACACACATATACACACATATATATTTATTTTTTCCTTAATTTATTTTCATTAACTCATGATTCTATTACACATATTATATCTATATCTGCATCAATAATATAACTAAATAACTCTTCTTTCTTATTTCTAAGACTACGAGCATTGGTATAAAGACAACTCAGCCCCCCAGAATGTAGAATGTATACCTTCCTCTTTCTCTCTCCTCTGCATCTCTTTCATTTCCCTGACCACTATCAGTAACTACTTTCCCGCCTACAAAGACTATATGATACTATCTAACCCCTACTTAACAGCCTATTACCCTGGTTTCTACGGTGAATAACTGTGAATGATTGATTTTGACGACTCTTGATAATGATGCTTTTTGTTTTTGACACATTCCTGTGGATGGTTCGAATAGTAGATGCATGATCTGACACAATCCTATGGTTGCATTTTATGGGTGGGTTTCGACAGATGCGAATGAGCTTTGATAGGCCCTTGTGGCTTTGTCATCCATGAAATTATGTTATGTTATGCAGTAGACCTCTTTGAGGGACAGTGTGGAAGGCCTTCATCAGGGCGCAGTATGCCACATGAATTGCTTGAACTTCATCTAATATATTCTTGTTCTTAAATGGTTATCTAATTCGTTTTCCTAGTGCCCATCTTGGTACAACAGATTCCCCCTACCTTGCAAACATTCTTCAAGTACCCATACAATCCATATCATTAGACAGCTCTTTTAAAATTACATTCAGCCCTTCATCTAAATACTATATCTAAATACTTCATCTAAATACTGATAGTGGTCAGGGAAATGAACAAGATGCATATGAGATAGAGTGGAAGGTATACATTCTAAAAGAGGTGCTTTCGGGATAGGAGGGCTGAGTTGTCTTTATACCAATGCTCGTAGTCTTAGAAATAAGAAAGATGAGTTATTTAGTTATATTATTGATGAAGATATAGATAAGGTAATTGTGTAGACGATGGCCGGATGCGATTATTTTGAGCGTCGGCTCGTTGTTGGGTACGGCTCCCTGAGTTTCAATCCTTTGGGGGGGGCCTGGGGGGCATAGCCCTCCAGTATAAAAATGAAAATCGCCATAAAATTCTTCGATTTCATCTCTAAAAAAGTAACAACGAAAAGTAGCCCCCAAAAAACTAGGCCTAGGATCCGGCCATCGTCTTCACAATTACCAGATATAATATGTGTAATAGAATCATGGGTTAATGAAAATAAATTTAATGACAACGTGAGTGAATTTGAAGTACAGGGTTATGATAGGTACATTAGTCAAAGGAGGAATAGGATGGGTAGTGGGTTGATTATTTAGTATTACTTACTATAGGTAGAAATAATCCATTGAATAGTTATAAATTAAATGGGAGAATTTTAGGGAGGACCGATTGTGAGAGGGACTTGGGTATTTTGGTAAGTTCAGATCTTCGTCCTAGAAAGCAATGCCTAAATGCTAAGAATAAAGCTAATAGGATATTGGGATTCATTAGGAGGAGTGTAAGCAATAAGAGTGCTGAAGTCATTCTAAAACTGTATCTGGCGCTAGTTAGGCCTCATCTAGACTATGCAGTACAATTTTGGTCACCATATTATAGGAAGGATATTGATTTGCTTGAGTCTGTGCAGAGAAGGATGACAAAGATGATTGGTGGGCTAAGGAACTTACCTTATGGTGAAAGGCTCAGAAAACTAAATCTACATACATTGGAAAGGAGAAGAGTCAGAGGCGAATTGATTGAAGTCTTCAAATGGGTAAAAGGATATAATAAAGGGGATCTGGTTAAGGTTCTTATACTTAGTGAACATGACAGGACACGTAGCAATGGGTTTAAGCTTGATAAGTATAGGTTTAGGAAGGAGATTGGGAGGAATTGGTTTACAAATCGTGTGGTAGATGAATGGAATAGGCTCACTAGACATGTGATAGAAGCCTCCTCTCTGGGTAGTTTTAAGAATAGATTAGATAAATATATGGATGAAGTTGCTAGATGGGACTGACTTTTTTTATGTACATATGTCTATATTTTTCTAAGGAGTGGGGAGATTATATTTTGCGGTTGCATGAATGGACATAATCCTCTGGATGCATTTTATGTATATTGTAGATTAGATCTGACTAACTCCTGTAAAGGGTGACAATGTTGATGACTTTTCTCTGGTAAGAAATCTTTTGTGTGTTGACTGGAACAGGAGCTGCCAAGTGTAGGCCATGAATGGTCTTTTGCAGTCTCCTTCTTTTCTTATGTTATGTTCTTATGTTCTAAACTGAAGTATTACTGGAATCAAGAGATAGCTAGGAAAATTTCTTAGAAGAAAAGGGCATATCAAAGATTACAGAGACTAAGTACTTTTGACAATTTAAATCATTATAGGTCAACTAGAAATCAGCTAAATAAGATTATTAAGAAGAGCAAAATGGCGGCAGAAATTAATTTAGCTCAAAATAATAAAGATCCAAGAAAATTCTTTAGCTATTATAAAATTAATAACATCTAACAGTGATAAAATAGGGCCTATGAAGGGGTTTTGAAAGAATCTGATGGAAATAGTAGAGGTTCTTGATCATTTTCTTCAGTATTTACACAAGAGAATCAAGATAGATTAATTAATGATAATTCTAGGTCAAGGGAAGTAGTGTTGAATACCGTTAATGTGAACAGTTAAATACTAGTAAGTCATCTGGCCCAGACAACATTCATTCTAGGTTACTAAAAGTTGGACCTGTACTGTTTCTACTGTTCATCAATGACCTACTGGCCTCCACTGATTCAAGTGGGAAACTCTTTGCAGATGATGCCAAAATCTACCGTCGCTTAAGGTCCCCAGTGGATGGTGAGATTCTGCAGCAAGACTAACAAGCTGCTAGAGTGGAGCCAGAAATGGCTAATGCAGTTCAACAGCAGAAAATGTAAAGTCATTCACATTGAGAAGAATAACCCAAGGTATGAGTAGTACATTGGGGACACTCCACTCGAAGACTCTGAGGCAGAAAAGGACCTAAAGCCCTCTATGCAGGTCACAAAGGCAGCTGCTAGGGCAAATTCCATTATCAGACTCCTACAAAAAAACTTACACATGTATGGATGCTCAAATGTTCCTTCCCTTGTATAAGGGACTGATAAGGCCACGGCTCAAATATTGCATCCAGGTCTGGTCACCATACTCCAAGAGGGACATGAAGAAGCTGGAGCAGGTCCAGCGGTGTGCTACCAAACTAGTCCCAGAACTGGCAGACTTGCCTTATGAGGAGAGGTTGGCCCACCTTGGACTTACCAGCCTGGAGAAATGGTGGGTCCGAGGTGACATGATTGAGGCCTTCAAAATACTCAAGGGTGTGGTCAAGGTGGGAGACGGGAGCTTTCTCCAACTTGCTCCAAGAGGTGATCACCCAGAGACAAGAGGTCACAGCCTGAAGTTGAAGAAGCTACGGTACAGGACCACCAAGAGAAATAAATTCTTCAATGCAAGGATTACAAACAAGTGGAATAGTCTCACTGAGTATATAGTTAGTAGCCCTAGTGTTAACACCTTTAAAAATAGGTATGACCAGTATGAGACTCAAAACCAGAGAAGAGGCACTTTATATGAGCATTGACTCCCTTGCCTCTTAATTTTCACTAAGGTAAGCATAGTATTGCAGTAGCTTTTGAGAAGTTATATACTAGATCACTAGAGTTTGGAGAAATACCTAATAATTGGAAATTAGTGAATTCAGTGCCAGTTTTTAAAAAGGGAAGTAAAGAGGACCTGAATAACTTTAGGCCGGTAAGCTTAACTTCTATCATTTGTAAAATCCTTGAGAAGATAGTTAAGAAGGGGATTTCTGACCATCTAGAGTATCGTAGGTTAATAAATGATGCTCAGAATGGGTTTAGAAGAGGTTTATCCTGTTTAAAAAATTTATTGGATTTTATGGATTATGTTACTAAACAATTAGATAAGGGAGAGAATGTTGAGTAATTTACTTAGATTTGAGCAAAGCTTTTGATAAGGTTCCACATAGGAGACTAGTTCACAAATTAAAAATGTATGGGATATGTGGTAAAGTTTGGAATTGAATAACTGAGTGGCTGAAAGATGAAACAGAGTTGTGGTGAATGGGGTGAGGTCACAGTGGAGGGACGTTATCAATGGCGTATCTTAGGGATCCACGCTAGGGGGTGCTATTTCTGGGCTACAATTTAGGCCTTATGATGTCAGACGGTATTTTCAGAGGTGGCCAATCAACGCGTTTTATTTGTTTTGGGGTCTTTATTCTTTATTATTTAGTAAATGCTTGCACTTCTATTCAATTTTATTATTTAGTAATGAATTGACTTTTTGGTAAATATGTAGATTGGTGGTGCGAATGATGGTACGTAAACTATTTTGTCCGTGTTCCAATATGTTTCACATTTTTGGAGTAAATTTAAGGGGACTGCTCATGTAGGGGTAAACACTGCAGGCCCTCCCCTACGATGATCCTGAGTTTTAATTAATTGGAAGGGGTCTGGGGGCATAGCTCCCAACTATATAATCATAATTGTTTATAGAATAATGTTTTAACGTTTACAGAACTAGGACTCAAATGCGCATGAATATTCAGGCACAGGTGAACGAAATATAAACATACACTTTTTTGGGCGTGCCGCCAATCTACATGTTTACCAAAATAATACCTTTCCTGAATCACCTTGAATAGGAAAATAGACTGAGTGTACTAAATATGTTCTCATTTGAGGGGAGATATGATTGAGCTTTTTAAAATCTGTTCTGGGATGGATAAGTTAGATTTTAGCAAGTTATTTGAGTTGGAAGGTAGTAATAGGTCTAGGGGTCACCACTTAAAAATTGAAAAAAAACAGAGGTGCAGGTTGGATGTTAGAAAATATTTTTTCACCAATAGAGTGGTAGAACAACAACAAACTCCACAAAAATTCCAAATTTTTATAGGGGAGATTACGATAAATTACGCATCATGCTAAATCAGATTAGGTGGGATATAGAATTCCATGGAAAGAATACTTATGAGATGTGGGATATTTTTAAGACTATATTAAACATGGTTCAGGAACAGTGTATTCCAATGAAGTCTATTAGGAAGAAATGTAGGAAACCATTATGGTGGAATCAAGAAATAGCTAATAAAGTTTCAGAGAAAAAAGGGGCATACCAGAGAATACAAAGTGAGAGTAGTTTAGATAATTTAAACCATTATAGGTCAACCAGAAATGAACTAAATAAGATTATTAAGAAGACCAAAAGGACAGCAGAAATTAATTTAGCTTAAAATAATAATAAAGATCCTAAAAAATTCTTTAGCTATTATAGAATCAATAATAAATCTAAGTGCTAAAATAGGGCCTATTAAATATGAAGGGGTTTTGAAAGAATCTGATGAGGAAATAGTAGAGGTCCTTAATGATCATTTTGCTTCAGTATTCACAGAAGAGAAACCAGTTAGACTAATTGATGATAATTCTAGGTCAAGGGAAGTAGTGATAAATTCTATTAATATAGACTGAGAAGAAATTAAAGGGCTTATAATGCAGTTAAATACTAGTAAGGCATCTGGCCCTGACAACATTTATCTTGAGAAGATATTTATTAGATCACTAGATTTGGAGAAATACCAAATGATTGAAAATTGGCAAATGTAGTGCCAATTTTTAAAAAGGGAAGCAAAGATGATCCAAATAACTTTAGACCTGTAAGCTTAACTTCTATAGTCTGTAAAATTCTTGAGAAGATGGTTAAGAAGGGAATTTCTGATCATCTAGAGAGTAGCAGGTTAATTAATGATGCTCAGCATGGTTTTAGAAAAGGTAGATTGTGTTTAACTAATTTACTGGATTTTATGGATTATGTGACTAAAGAATTAGATTGGGGTGAGAAAGTTGATGTGATCTACTTAGATTTCAGCAAAGCTTTTGATAAGGTTCCACATAGAAGACTAGTTCATAAATTAAAGCTGCTTGGGATATGTGGGAACGTTTTAAATTGGATAACTGAATGGAGTGAGGTCAGAGTGGAGGAATGTTATTAGTGGCGTACCTCAGGGATCAGTTTTAGGCCCTTTATTATTTATAATCTATGTAAATGATCTTGGGCAAGGTGTAAATAGCAAAGTGTCAATTTTTGCTGATGACACTAAATTGGCAGCTGTAGTCAAAGATGTTGAGGGTAGCTTTAAAGTGCAGGGTGACTTAAATAAGTTGTTAGCTTTGGCTCAGAAGTGGCAGATGACTTTTAACCTTAATAAATGCAAAGTTATTAACATGGGGAGAGATAATAGGGAATTTAGCTATGAGATGGATGGGTATTGGCTTAATTCAGTTGAAGATGAGAAGGACTTAGGAGTAGTAGTAGATAGGTCACTGAAATTTTCAAAGTAGTGTATTGAGGCAAAAAATAGAGCAAATAGGGTGCTAGGTTACATTAAAAGAAATGTTAGCTACAAGAGTAAGGAGGTCATCCTTAAACTATACAACTCTTATGTCAGGCCACATTTAGAGTACTGTATACAGGCATGGTCACCACATTTTAGACATGATATAAACTTATTAGAGTCAGTACAAAGGAGGGCAACAAAAATAATACCATCCCTGAAGCACCTTGAATATGAAGATAGACTGAGGGTATTAAATATGTTTTTCATTTGAAAGAAGGTGTGTGAGGGGAGATATGATTGAGCTTTTTAAAATCTTTTCTGGGATGGATAAATTGGATTTCAGCAAGTTATTTGAGTTAGAAGGTAGTAATAGAACTAGAGGCCACCACTTAAAGATTAAAAAACAGAGGTGCAGACTGGATGTTAGAAAATATTTTTTCACTAACAGAGTGGTGGATTATTGGAATAGTTTGCCACGTGAGACTATAGACAGCCCAAACTTGAATGTTTTCAAGCGCAGATTGGATGATTATATGGGGATGGAGGGTTAATTTCTTACTTTTTGGTATGTGGATATGTTTCTTGACTTATTCCTGTGGATGCAGTTTCTTTTTATTGTATATTTTGGGGGACTTTGATTTTGTTTTTGACAGACTCCTATGGAGGCTTTAAATTATATATTGTAGATGCATGATCTGACAAAATCCTATGGATGCATTATGTGGGTGGGATTTGATGGATACGGATGACCTTTGATAGGCCCTTGTGGCTTTTGTAATCTGAAATTATGTTATGTTATGTTATATTACTGGAATAGTTTGCCATCTGAGACAGTAGACAGTCCAAACTTGAATGTTTTCAAATGCAGATTAGATGATTATATGGGGAGGGAGGGTTAACTTGGGGTGGGGTTGGGTGTTATTCTGGACTCATTCCTGTAGATACAGTTTTTTACTATTGTATATTATGATTGATTTTATGAGTCTTGATGATGATTTATTTTGTTTTTGACACATTCTTGTGGATGGTTCTAATTGTATATTGTAGATGCATGATCTGACACAATCCTATGGATTGTTTATATTGTAGATGCATGATTTGACACAATTCTATGGATGCATTTTGTGGGTCGGATTTGACAGATATGGATGACCTTTGATAGGCCCTTGTGGCTTTTGTCATACATGAAATTATGTTATGTTATGACAGTCCAAACTTGAATGTTTTCAAAACAGATTAGATGATTATATGGGGAGAGAGGGTTAACTTTGACAGGGTGGTTGTTATTCTGGTCTCATTCCTCTAGATGCAGTTTTTTATTATTATATATTATGATTGATTTTGATGATGATGCTTTTTGTTTTTGACACATTCTGTGGATGGTTCTAATTGCATATTGTAGATGCCCGATTTGACACAATCCTATGGATGCTGTTTGTGGGAGAGTTTTGATAGATGCAATGACCTTTGATAGGTCCTTGTGGCTTTCATCATCAGTGAAATTCTGTTATATTGTTATTAATTCTATAATAGCTAAAGAATTTTCTTGGATCTTTATTATTATTTTGAGCTAATTTATTTTCTGCCACCCTTTTGCTTTTCTTAATAATTTTATTTAGCTCATTTCTGGCTGACCTATAATGATTTAAATTGTCGAAAGTACTTTCTTTCTGTAATCTATGGTATGGCCTTTTCTTCTCAGAAATCTTCCTAGCTATCTCATGATTCCACCACAACGGCTTTCAACATTTCTTCCTAATGGCCTTCATTGGAATACACTGTCCTGGACTATGTTTAGTATAGTCTTAAAAGTGTCCCACATCTGATAAGTATTCTTCCCCCTGAATTCTATATCTCACCTAATATGATTTAGCAAGTTTCATAATTTATCGTAATCGCCCCTATAAAAATTTGGAGTTTTTGTGTAGTTTGTTGATGTTCTACCTTTCACCATTCCCAAGTTAAAATGGACTATCTGATGATCACTATTTCCCAATGATACGCTGACAGTCAATTCCTGAACCAAGTGATCATCATTTGAAAGAACCAGATCTAATATGTTGGCACTCCTTGATGGTTTATTAACAAATTGAGTCAAAAAATTATCCTCAAAGCATTCTATAAACTTAGAACTTGCTCTATCCTTTCCTATCATATTTTTCCAGTCCACATAATTTAAATTAAAGTCACTGAGAATAAGTCTATCTACTTCACATCCTTTACTTATTTCCCTTATCAATACAATCAGTCTGCCTGGGTGGTCTGTAAAAGGTTTTCCAATATAAAAACCTTCAAAACGTTTTGCGTCCTTCTGGAAGAGCTACCAAGATCTACATTATAAAGTGCAATCCAGAGGGTATGAAAGACTATACATATAAATGGTGACAGTGTGTTCTTAGCATGGGGCAGACACTCTATACGTGACAGGTATTTTGTGGCTGTGTGTTTCTATTGTGAATGATATTTTCACAAGGCCCATGGCTAAATTTATAGACAAGGAATCAGCAAAATGTTATTGTGCAGAGGAGCATGAGACAAGACACTGTCCAAATAGAGACAATCTAAACAGACAAAAGTATATAAATTATATAAGACAAAAAAGACCAGACATCGCATATACTCAATGCAAAATGTTGTAAAGCCTTAGAAGCCATGTTTCAGAAATGGTGAAGATATCCATTGATATTCCCTCAAAAATAGATCATAGAACTAGAGCAAAGTACTTAAATTGTGGTTTTGTGAATATTCAGTCAGTGAGAAATAAAATGAGCAAAATCAGACTTAATAAATGGCCAAAAAATGGATATCTTCACCATTTCTGAAACATGGCTAAGTGATCTTGACCGCACTAAAATAGCTGAAATGTCCCCTGTACCCACACCTTCCTCCATAAACTGTGGGAAGGGGCGAAGGGTTGGTATATTTGTCGGAAATGCCTTCTCATATAAGAAGGAAACGTGGTAATGGATTGCTGAGTTTTGAACACTTAGAACTAAGCTTTAGCCACCTAGGTCAGGCATTTCTATTTCTGATCATATATAGACCTCCTTCAATGAGCGTAAGTGTTTTTATTAATGAATTTAAAATGCTTCTAGATCAGACTCACAGTGTCTCTAATAATGTTTACATTATCAGTGACTTTAACATATGGATGGATGAACCTGATAATAATAATAATGCAATACAATTTTGTGAATTACTAGAGACCTATTCACTTGAAAATAATGTGAGATCACTGACATCCTCTACAGGTCACATGTTAGACTTAGTAATTAGTGATGATTCAAATAATCTGATCAGTGAGATGGAGGTTGAAGTGAAAAATACTATCTCTCCCATTCCTAAAATAATTACTTTCCAAATTTCATTACAGCAATCAAAAGTTACTAAAAAAATAATCTTTAGAAACAAGACAGCTTTTTCCCCAGTTTCATTATTGAAGAAGTTTGCAACAAATTCCATAATGCACATAATACCCAATGTAGCCATAATGATAACATAAGTCTGATTGTACGGATTGCTTAGTAGACACATATAATAATATCATGAAAAGTGAATATCAAAACCGTTGTCCCCTCCTAAACAAAATATTGTGGTAAAAGATGACTCCCCTCGGTTCAATGGAGAAATAATGAATTTGAAATGGAAAAACGACGCAAAGAAAAGAAATGGCGGAGATAAAAGACTGAGTGTGCCCTTGTAGAATATATAACCATAAGAAATCATTATAGAAATCTGATCAGAGTGAAGAAAAAACAATATTACAATCAGAAAATTCAGGAAGCTGGTACGGATATGAACAAACTGTATAAGATACTAAATAATCTCACTGGAAATACAAAGACAAAAAGTCTTCCAGATGGATACTGTGATCAAGAACTAACCTTTAAAAAAAACCCAAAGAAAATTCACTGTGCACTTGACCCAATGCCTATATTGGACATAGTGGGAGCTGAAAATTTCTCTGACTTATTAAACATAATACTGACAATTATAAACAGCAGTGTACCATCATGTAAATATCCAAAAAACATCAAGTATACTATTAACTTAAATGGTACTTTAGACTGTCAGAACCTGCTTTATAGGCCTATCTAAATCTGCCGTTGTAGCGGGCCCGAAAATAGATCTCTAATCCCAATCGATAATCGATCCAACCCGCTTCCTACACTGTCCGGACGTGAGAAATCGAGGGAGAATAAAACGGATTGTATATACAGTCCCTTTACTTGAAATTCATCTGCCCCCTTCCATTCGACCACCCTCCATTTGCCCATCCATTCTGCCGGCCCAGGAAGTTTGACATCACTCCAGCTGGTGCAGCCTTCAGGGCATCCCTGTAGCTGACAAACTGCTGGGGTGGATGAAAGCTCCTGGGCTTCTTACCCCCAACATTCACACTGTACCATCCATCCTCTTCTAGATCGCTTTCATCATCAAATCGTCCATCTTCTAACAGTTCCAACACATCCTCCCACATCAACCGTTCACCTGTCAGTCTCACTCTCTCCTTTCTCTTTCCACTCAGCCATTCACTCACCTTTCGTGGGATCGTGTCCAAAAACTTCCTCATGAGTGGTTTACATTCATTTACATCATCATCATCACCATACCTCGTTCTTGCCATACTCTCAAGCCTATGTGCATACATATTCACACTTTCACTCTTCCCCATTCGAGCCTTCTCAAATTCATTCACCCTCTTATACTTCACACTCTCTTTCATTCGTTTCACCTGCCCAATCAATCTCTTCTTCACTACATCGTACTTTGGCTCTCCCACACTCGTTATCACTCGCAAGAACTCCAACACTTTCCCATCCAAACAATCTCCCAGAACACCCACCCAGTGACCCTTGTTCTGCGGGTACTTGAGCTTGCAGTACCGCTCAAAATCCCCGAAGAACTCATCCATACTCTTTCCCCCATGCAATCTAAACTTATCAATCCTTGGCACTTCCCTAATCAAAATTCCTTTCCCCACATTCACTTCACTCTCCGAAGAGCTACTCTCGGTCTCACTCATTCCAATCATATCGTCACTCTCTCCCTCATCTGAGTATAGCGAATCCACACTCTTCCCTCTCGCCTTCCTATCCTTAACCTTAGAACCATGCTTACTTCCTCTCTTACTTTCCACTCTCTTCCATTCACCCCCTTTCCTACCACTCACAGTATCTTCTTTAGACTCAATCCTACTGCCATCCATTCCATTTAGCGGAGTCCCTTCAGTAGGAGCAGGGGTCAGGGTTGTAGGTCCTGGGACTGATCCAGCCCCTGTCATCATGTTATACAGGTCCTGCATCCGTCGGTCCGTCTGATCCTGTCGGTCTCCCATTTCCTTCTTCATCTTATCAGTCTTTTCATTCATCCCTTTTATTTTATTCTCCATTCCCTCCATCATTCCCCGCAACATTTCACACTCCTCTTCTTTCTTTCTCAACTCCAGTCTCAATCGCACTACTTCTTCATTCAATGTTTCCGCTACAGCCATTGTTCCCAAGTTAGTAAAAAGATAGGAGGAGGGAAAAATCAATCAAACTACTTGTCACACTAATTGGGTATGGACTGCAATCCAATCCAGTCACGCTCCCAGTTTCGAAGTCTCACGTCCCTATTCGGGCGCCAAATGTAGCGGGCCGGTTATAAGATTCTCGTTTGGTATCGTATTTTGATTGGGGAATTTAGCCTCATTTTGAAGTGTGCACACTTCCCTAGTAAATATTATAATTGTTGTAAATATAAACTGTAACTATCATTGTATTTTTTTTTGTAAGTAAAGGGACTGTATATACAATCCGTTTTATTCTCCCTCGATTTCTCACGTCCGGACAGTGTAGGAAGCGGGTTGGATCGATTATCGATTGGGATTAGAGATCTATTTTCGGCCCGCTACACCGTTTCTATCAAAGATATTAGAATGTTATCCTTGATCAGTTAGTAGAACACTTGGAAAAAACACAAGCATTGCCTGATAATCAATCAACTTTATAGACAGTTGTATTCAACTGAAACTGCAATTTGTTCTGTGCTTAGTGATGTAATTGGTCTGATGGATGATGGAAAATGTGGTATATTGGTTTTACTGGACTTTAGTGCAGCTTTTGATACAGTCATACATGAACTACTTCTAAATGATCTGAAAGATATTGGAATTGAAAACAGAGCATTAAAATATCTTGAGAATTATTTACAGGTGTTCAAATTGGTAGTTCTTTTTCCCCTAATGTGTGACTGAGGAGGGGGGGTCCCTCAGGGAAGTGTGCTAGGTTCAGTTCTGTTCTGTATCTATATGATTGGCCTAGTAAGAGTGTTGCAAAGATTTGGAATAAAATTTAAATTGTTTGCTGATGACACCCAGCTCTACATGTACATTTCTGACATAGACACAGCCACTGAAATGCTAAATAGAGTCCCTAGAAGTGTTAAAGAATGGATGGACTTTAAAAATCTAGAATTGAATGAAAATAAAACTGAATATATGCTTGTAGGGAAGAAGGAAAGCATAAGGAACATGGGTGTTGTAAATATCAAAACACTTGGAAAAAACACAAGCATTGCCTGATAATCAATCAACTTTATAGACAGTTGTATTCAACTGAAACTGCAATTTGTTCTGTGCTTAGTGATGTAATTGGTCTGATGGATGATGGAAAATGTGGTATATTGGTTTTACTGGACTTTAGTGCAGCTTTTGATACAGTCATACATGAACTACTTCTAAATGATCTGAAAGATATTGGAATTGAAAACAGAGCATTAAAATATCTTGAGAATTATTTACAGGTGTTCAAATTGGTAGTTCTTTTTCCCCTAATGTGTGACTGAGGAGGGGGGGTCCCTCAGGGAAGTGTGCTAGGTTCAGTTCTGTTCTGTATCTATATGATTGGCCTAGTAAGAGTGTTGCAAAGATTTGGAATAAAATTTAAATTGTTTGCTGATGACACCCAGCTCTACATGTACATTTCTGACATAGACACAGCCACTGAAATGCTAAATAGAGTCCCTAGAAGTGTTAAAGAATGGATGGACTTTAAAAATCTAGAATTGAATGAAAATAAAACTGAATATATGCTTGTAGGGAAGAAGGAAAGCATAAGGAACATGGGTGTTGTAAATATCAAAACACTTGGAAAAAACACAAGCATTGCCTGATAATCAATCAACTTTATAGACAGTTGTATTCAACTGAAACTGCAATTTGTTCTGTGCTTAGTGATGTAATTGGTCTGATGGATGATGGAAAATGTGGTATATTGGTTTTACTGGACTTTAGTGCAGCTTTTGATACAGTCATACATGAACTACTTCTAAATGATCTGAAAGATATTGGAATTGAAAACAGAGCATTAAAATATCTTGAGAATTATTTACAGGTGTTCAAATTGGTAGTTCTTTTTCCCCTAATGTGTGACTGAGGAGGGGGGGTCCCTCAGGGAAGTGTGCTAGGTTCAGTTCTGTTCTGTATCTATATGATTGGCCTAGTAAGAGTGTTGCAAAGATTTGGAATAAAATTTAAATTGTTTGCTGATGACACCCAGCTCTACATGTACATTTCTGACATAGACACAGCCACTGAAATGCTAAATAGAGTCCCTAGAAGTGTTAAAGAATGGATGGACTTTAAAAATCTAGAATTGAATGAAAATAAAACTGAATATATGCTTGTAGGGAAGAAGGAAAGCATAAGGAACATGGGTGTTGTAAATATGAATATAAATGGAAACCAGGTCCATACAGTGGAGAAAGTTTGTGACTTAGGGATAATAATTGATAGTAATCTTACTCTTAATAACCAAATACCATCTAAAAAACATTGCTTATGTAAAGAAGTATATAGATGAAGTCTCCATAAAGAAGCTAGCAATATACAGTGTCATCTCAAGAATAGACTATTGCAATTCCAAAGAAGTTACAGAAAATATTAAATAGAGCTGCATGGTTAATTAAAGGTGTAGAACCAGGTGAAAGAATAACTCCTACATTAATTGGGCTCCATTGGTTACATATTAAATCAAGTATAATGTTTAAAATGTGTGTTAACACATCAGTCAATAATCACTGGTAGCCCATCATACCTAAGAGAACTATTACAAGTGATGCAACCATCTGAAAGCATCAATATGAGAAATACTACAAATGGTGCAACATTGTCCATACCAAGATATACTTCAAATATTGGATCTCGTGCTTTCAAATCTGCCGCTCCGAAGCTTTATAATAGCCTTCCCCTTAAAATTAGAAGCATAAGCAATATGAAAACCTTCAAGGCTAGACTAAAGACTTTTCTGTTTTCTGAGAGCTATGACCTTGATGATCAAACTGTTACTGAAGATTTTTATGTTTAACCCCAATATGCTGGACTATAAAATGCAAAGAGTGAAGAAATGAATGAGAGGTCCCATAGAGTGCTCCCGAGTATAAAGGGACCTGGAAAACAATGACAACAAATAACAAGTAAGTAACAAGTAACCCACCACCAGTCATATCTCTCCTTTGACTAATGTACATATCATAAACCTGTAGTTCAAATTCACTCATGTTGTCATTAAATTTATTTTCATTAACCCATGATTTTATTACACATATCTATATCTTCATCAATAATATAACTAAATAACTGATCTTTCTTATTTCTAAGACTACGAGCATTGGTATAAAGATAACTCAGCCCTCCTATCCCTGAAGCACCTCTTTTAGAATGTATACCTTCTGCTCTCTCTCTTCTGCATCCCTTTCCTTTCCCTGACCCACCCTGTACTCTCATATTTCCTTGACCACTATCAGTAACTAGTTTCCCGCCTGCAAAGACTCAATGACACTATCTAACTCCTGTCACAACACATCAACCCCAGCCCTGGCTTAGATGGAGTCCATACAATGCATTATTCCCATAAAACCCATTCTAAACATATACAAACATTAATCCCCACTCCTCACACAGGCCTTTCACATACTCATCCTACTAGTTCCCCTAGACCTAGCATTACTCTCCCTCCTGTTCTCATTCAAACTACCACTTGTTTCACTTTCTACTACAACCGCATCAGACAACCTCTTCCTCTCTCAGGGCATCAAATCTGTTAGTCAACAGGTTCCATGTCCCTCTTACTCACACACCTAAGCTGTCCTAACCTATCTATTCTATCCATATTCACCCAGCATTCATCTTCACTCACATCAGTCACTTCTTTCTCCAGTCTCTAGTCTAGGCCTATCTTCCACCCTCTTGGTCCCAGCAACATTCTTCATGCGTACACTCGCATCGCTTCTCATTTCATGCACCAACTGACCTTCGAACAGATAGTACGTGTTTCATAGAGCTCTCGGAATATTTTGATTATTTGCTATACTTTGGTGTTTGATAGAAGTTTTTACGCAAAATAGTATTACGTATAGTCTAGTGACATAGTAAACATAAATATTAAGTTATTGGATCGTATATTTGGTTAATATAACAAAGTTGTTTAGCATTGTTAATTTTTCAGCCAGGTTCTTTTGCTTACCTTATTTTGTGTGGGAAAGTACGTAGCTAAATTAAATTAGTGTTTTGAAACCTCGTTTCTAGGTTGACGGTTTAATTAGCGACTGATTTGGACTGTATTGTGCCTTAAATCTTGTTTCGGTCTGTTGATTTATTTTTCGGCTTTTTCTACAGTTTTTTTTTCCCCACAGAATCAGCGAAAACTTAAGTTGCTTGTTTTTTTATTATTACTAAAGTTCTTTCTTTGTTTGAATAAGTGATGGAGTTCGGGGATAAAAGTGAGCATGAGTGTCGGGAATGTATGCATTGGTTGTGGTGTATTTGGTGAGGGGTATACATGTGTTGTATGTGGGCTGCGTGAATGCATTGTAGATTTAGAGGGGATGAGAATGCAGGATTTAGACAGGATATGTAGGCTGGAGGGATTAGTTGCTGAGCTCAGGAGGGAACTTAGTGTTAGGCCTAGAGCTGGGAATAGGTTAGGTGGTGAGGTAGGCTAGTTAGATGTTTCAGGTGGAGGAGGTAGGATATGATAGTTCTAGGGATAGTGAAGTTAGCCCCCTTAGATTAGTTAGAAATAGGCCTAGTGAGGATGGGGGACAGTGGAGAGTGGTTAGGAAATGTGAAGCTAGGGAGGCTTCTCCTGTTCTTTGTGAGAATAGGGTTGCCTCTGTTGAGGTTGTTAGCCAGGGGGAGAATAGGTATGTGAATCAGAGGGACACAGAACCTATTAGCTTGACTAATAGATTCAGTGCCCTAAGAGAGGAAGTAACTGGAAGTGATATGACTGATGGGGGTGGGGGGTGGAGGTAGAGTGACTGGTAGTTTGAATGAGAATAGGAGTGGGGATGGAGTTAGGTCTGTGGGGGTTAGGAATAGGAGTCTGACTGAAGTGCTTGTGATGGGTGATTCGCGAGTTAGATATTTAGATAGGAAGTTGAATGCAAGTAGATTGAATAGTTTGAGGGTGTGTTTGCAGGGTGCTGGTGTGAGAGATCTGTCTGATAGGTATGAGGAGCTGGTGTCTGGCTGTGCAAGGGATGCGGTTGTGATTACACATGTAGGAGTGAATTATGTGAAGAAAGTGGGTGCATGTGAGTTACATGAGAGGTACAAGAGGTTGATTGAAAACGAGAAAGAAAGTAGAATGAAAGGTGTTGTGACAGGTGTGCTTCCAAGAATGGATGTTGGGGTAGAATGGATGTCTCGTGCGATTGGGCTGAATGATTATGTGAGGAGGATGTGTGAGATGGAAGGTTTCATGTTTGTGGATGTGTGGGATAGGTTTGTTGGAATGAAAGAAATGTATGTGATGGATGGACTGCATTTGAGTAGGAGGGGGGTAGATGTGTTGTGGGAGGAGTATGCTCGTGTTATTAGGTCTTTGCAGGTGGGAAACTAGATACTAATATTGGTCAGGGAATTATGAGAGGACATTATAGTACTGAAAGTAGAATGGACTTGGCAGATAACAGAAATAGGTTCCAAGGCGATAGAGGTGAGGTCATTCAGGTTTCAAGAGGTGCTTCAGGGATAGGGGAATAAATTGTCTCTATACAAATGCTTGTAGTCTTAGAAACAAGAAGGATGAGTTATTATTAGTTATATTAGCAATGAGGATATAGATATATTATGTGTTACTGAATCATGGGCTAATGAAATAGAATTTAGTGACACTATAAGTGAATTTGATTTACAGGGCTATAATATGTACATTAGTCAAAGGACAGGTAGGATTGGTGGAGGAATAATTATCTATATAAAAAACAACATTGTTTCAAGTTTAAATACTTCAATAAAGCAGGATGGAGTTGAGTCACTTTGGATAGCTATTAGGTTCAGTAAAAATAGAATGGTGCATTTGGGAGCTTTTGCAGTTATTATTGGGGACTTTAACTTAAACTCTGTGGACTATGAAAATATGATAGGTAGGGATAGAACAAGTGGCAGGTTCATAGAATGCTTTGAGGATAATTTTTTGAATCAATTTGTTAATGAGCCAATGAGGGGGGACAATATATTAGATTTAGTACTTTCTAACAGTGATCATTTAGTTCAAGAATTGACTGTTGGGGAAGCATTGGGAAATAGTGACCATCAGATAGTTCATTTTAACTTGGGAATGAGAAGGGTAAAATAACCGAGAATGCTGTAAAAGTTCCAAATTTTCATAAGGGTAATTATGTAAAACTCCGAAGCTTGCTAAATTTTGTAGACTGGGATGTAGAATTCAGAGGTAAAAATGCTTATGGGATGTGGGATACTTTCAAGCATATAATAAATGTAGTCCAAGAACAATGTATCCCAATGAAGGCCATTAGGAACAAAAGTAGCAAATCATTATGGTGGAATCAGGAGATAGCTAGAAAAATTTCAGAGAAGAAAAGGGCATATAAAAAATTACAGGTAGAAAATAATATTCAAAATTTAAGTGATTATAGAATGGCTAGGAATGAGTCAAATAAGATTAGAAAAGGGTGTCAGAAATTAAATTAGCTCAGGATAGCAACAAAGATCCTAGAAAGTTCTTTAGTTACTATAAAATTAATAATAAGTCTGGCAGAGTTAAAATAGGGCCTATCAAATATGAAGGGGTTGAGAGAAACTGATGAGGAAATAGTTGAGGTACTAAATGGTCATTTTGCATCAGTATTTACAAAGGAGAAACTAAATAGTCTTATGTATAGTACTCATAGGTCAGGGAAAGAGGTGTTTACTACCAATAGTGTGGATTGGAGGACGATAAAAGAACTAATAGGTGAGTTAGATACTACCAAGGCTTCCGGCCCTGATAATATTCATTCTAGAATACTTAAAGAAGGGGTAGAAAGTATCTCAATAGCTCTGGAGAAGTTGTATACTAGGTCACTGGAATATGGAGAAATACCCGATGATTGGAAGAGAGCGAATGTAGTCCCCATTTTCAAGAAGGGTAGTAAAGAGGATCCAAATAACTTTAGACCGGTTAGCCTAACTCCTGTAGTCTGTAAAATTCTTGAGAAAATAGTTAAGAAAGGGATTTGCCTTTTAGAGGGAAGGGTTAATCAGCGATGCTCAGCATGGGTTTAACATAACATAACATAACATAAGAAAAGAAGGAGACTGCAAAAGACCATTCATGGCCTACACTTGGCAGCTCCTGTTCCATTCAACACACAAAAGATTTCTTACCAGAGAAAGGTCATCAACATTGTCACCCTTTACAGGAGTTCGTCAGATCTAATCTACAATATACATAAAATGCATCCAGAGGATTATGTCCATTCATGCAACCGCAAAATATAATCTTCCCACTCCTTAGAAAAATATATACATATGTACATAAAAAAAAGTCAGTCCCATCTAGCAGCTTCATCCATATATTTATCTAATCTATTCTTAAAACTACCCAGAGAGGAGGCTTCTATCACATGCCTAGTGAGCCTATTCCATTCATCTACCACACGATTTGTAAACCAATTCCTCCCAATCTCCTTCCTAAACCTATACTTATCAAGCTTAAACCCATTGCTACGTGTTCTGTCATGTTCACTAAGTATAAGAACCTTACCCAGCTCCCCTTTATTATATCCTTTTACCCATTTGAAGACTTCAATCAATTCGCCTCTGACTCTTCTCCTTTCCAATGTATGTAGATTTAGTTTTCTGAGCCTTTCACCATAAGGTAAGTTCCTTAGCCCAGGTAGATCATGTAGATCAGGTAGATCATGTTTGACTAATTTACTAGACTTTCTGGAGTTTGTAACAGATCAAGTAGATGAGGGAGAGAATGTAGATATAATTTACTTAGATTTTAGTAAAGCATTTGATAAGGTACCACATAGGAGACTAGTTCATAAATTAAAAATGATTGGGATATGTGGGGGTGTTTCAAATTGGATAGCTGAGTGGCTGAAAGACAGGAAGCAAAGGGTAGTGCTAAATGGTGTAAAGTCAGAGTGGAGGGATGTTATCAGTGGGGTTCCTCAGGGATCAGTTCTCAGTCCATTATTATTTGTCATCTATATAAACGATCTTGGGGAGGCAGTTAATAATAAAGTGTCAATTTTTGCGGATGATACCAAATTAGCAGCTGTAGTTAAAGATATTGATGATAATTTTAAAGGGCAGGGGGATTTAAATAAATTGTTATCCTGGGCACATAAGTGGCGAATGACTTTCAACCTTGATAAGTGCAAAGTTATTAACATGAGAAAAGATAATAGAGAATTTAGCTATGAAATGGATGGGCATTGGCTGACCTCAGTAGAGGATGAGAAAGATCTAGGAGTAGTAATAGATAAGTCATTAAGGTTTTCTAAGCAGTGTATTGAAGCAAGAAATAGGGCAAATAGAGTGCTAGGTTTCATTAAGAGAAATGTCAGTTACAAAAGTAAGGAGGTTATTCTTAAACTCTATAACTCTTATGTTAGACCACATCTAGAGTACTGTGCACAGGCATGGTCCCCACATTTTAGACACGATATTAACCTCTCGAGTCAGTGCAACGGAGGGCAACAAAGATTATTCCTTCCCTGAGGCACCTTGAATATATAGATAGACTGAGGGTATTAAATATGTTCTCATTCAAAAGGTGTGTGAGAGGGGATATGATTGAGCTCTTTAAAATTTTTTCTGGGATAGATAAATTGGATGTTAGCAGGTTTTTTGAGTTAGATGATGGAAATCGGACTAGAGGTCACCACTTGAAAATTAAAAAGCAAGGGTGTAGGTTGGATTTAAGAAAATATTTTTTCATCAATAGAGTAGTAGACTTCTGGAACAAATTTCTGTGGAGGGTAGTAGGTAGTCCAAATTTAAATGTATTTAAGAGTAGGTTGGATGAGTTTATGGGAAGGGAAGGTTGTGATGGTTCCTAAGTTTTGTATATATTAATATTGTTTGTATATATCTATAGCTGCATGATTTAGTTCTTGACAGACCTTGATTGGTGATACGCTTGTTTCTGGACGCAATCCTCTGGATGTAGTTTTCTTGGGAGTTTGGGTGCCTTAAAAAAGAGGCCGTTTGACTCGGATGACCTATGATGGGCCCTTGTGGCTTTTGTCATCTGTTATATTATATTGTGGGGGACTTTGATTTTGTCTTCCCCTGGCAATGGTGCTTTTTGTGGGTGGGTTTTGACGGATGCGGATGACCTTTGATAGGCCCTTGTGGCTTTTGTCATTCGTGAAATTGTTATATTAGAATGGATAGTAATCATTAGGGTACAGTGGTGAAATGGAATGAGTAAGAGTTATTGCAGGTTGCTGGGTGACCAGCCATCACTTGAGTTCTTATCTTCACGTTTTATATCTTATTATTTGGTTAAATGTGTAGCCCTGTAGGGGCTCTCACGCCTCTATTCTTCTTCTAAGAACATTTTTTTCCCTATTCAAATATTTCACAGTTCTTGGTGACTTCTTTGCTTTGTTTGTTATTGTGTAGTGATTCTTCTTCTATCTATATATTGGTACGGGATTAACTCCATTTAACAGTTTCCACTCCTAAAATTTCCTCTATTGTTTGCTCTATGTTTTATTGGGATCTCCATCTTCCTTTTTCATCTTTGTCTAGAAGTGTTTCTAGTTTATTCCATATTTTGACCGCTCTTTTATATAGGGATACATAAAAGAGTGGTGGATTATTGGGATAGTTTGATATCTGAGACTGTAGACAGCCTAAACTTGAATGTTTTCAAGCGCAGATTGGATGATTATATGGGGATGGAGGGTTAATTTCTTACTTTTTGGTATGGGGATATGTTTCTTGACTCATTCCTGTGGATGCAGTTTCTTTTTATTGTATATTTGGGGGACTTTGATTTTGTTTTTGACAGACTCCAATGGAGGCTTTAAATTATATATTGTAGATGCATGGTTGGACATAATCCTATGGATTGTTAAATTGTATATTGTAGATGCATGATCTGACAAAATCCTATGGATGCGCATTATGTGGGTGGGATTTGATGGATACGGATGACCTTTGATAGGCCCTTGTGGCTTTTGTCATCTGTGAAATTATGTTATGTTATGTTAACTCACTTAATCTCTTACACTCATCAGGCAACTGACTCACCACCTCTACCAAAGCTACATTTGCACTAGTTACATAACACACCTGGCATTCAGATACATTTGCTCTTCTTTCAACACCACAAGAATCACAAACTACATACATACTGCTTACATCAAAAGGCATACTCACTTCATCCAAAGCAACAGCCATAATGAGAAACTTTTCAAAACCCTTTAATTAAGTAATCAATAAAAGTGTAGACAAAAAATGGGGGAGAAATTTAGTCTGCTCTGAAACGTAAACAAACCGGAGCTATTTCACGATTTAATTGAAAATATAATTAAAAATTCCCTGAATATTTTGTCTACTACTTAACGTTAACTATCTTCCTGACCTTAAATATATTACACTGAAAAACAAAACAAAATAAAACAAAAAACATCACTGAATAGAGCGCTCACTGAGAACACGTCCGATTGCTACTTTCCTAAAATAAATATTAACCCCAAACCCTTGTGATATTCCTAATTTGAAAGGCTAATTTACTCACTTAATCAGCTACCCCATGAATGGGTCACTATTATAATGAGCTGCATTTCGTTATCTAGAGAAAAGTCTATTAAATTGACAGAGGAATTACAAAAGATGTATTAAAGTCGAACAAACCAATTTTGTAAGAATCATGCTCTTTTTAACTGCTTGGTTTCAGGGTTGCCAAATAGGTAAATGAAATATAAAAAATTGAATGCATTAGTCAACATGAAAAAAATCAATGCATTACTAAATAAAATAATATAATTGAGTAGAAGTGCAGGCATTTACTAAATAATAAAGAATCAAGGTTAAAAACAAAATTAAAAAATACAACTCTGTGATTAGTCACATCTGAAACTACTGTCTAACAGAAACAGCACCCCCTACCGTGCGCCTATAAACTTATTACCATTCAGAGATCAAAGAGAAAATAATTAATCTTTTCACGCAATCTTTCAGAATGGATTTCGTTTTTAAATAAATGGATCATGCTTGAACTGTAACAAAATGTTTGATTCTGTTCTATTTTGGATTTTATTGTTTATCTATAAATTTTCTTTTTATATGTTCATTTCCTTTTACACAATATTAAAACAATACTAAAAAATTTATGATGCAGAACCCCCACATTTTAGCTATGAGCCGCCACTGGAGAATTGCTTACCTTAGTGAATGTAGAGGCAAGGGAGTCAAGGCTCATAAGGGGTGCCTCTTCTCAGTTTATGTTCAGTCTCAAACTGGTCATATCTATTCTTAAACATGTTGACACTGTTCTATTTGCTGGGATGGATAACATAATTTCTGTGCAATAGAAAACAAAGAGTTATAAATTTGAGGTATGCTCGGAATGGAGGGATGTTGGAAGCAGAGTACCCCATGGCTCAGTATTGGGTCCGCTATCTTTGTTATATAAATGACCTTGTTGCAACACAAGAAAATTTTGAATGCCGATGACACAAAAATATTCAAAATTATAGAAAAGAATGAAGACTGTTAGAGGATGCAGGAAGAGCTATTAAGGATGGTGTGGTCAGAAAAGTGGTTATTGAGATTTCACCTTGAAAAGTGTAGGTATATCTTTGAGGATCAGAACTAGTAAAGTACAGCAGTGTGTGTATAGACTAGGTGTAATTATAGACAATAAACTGGACTTTTCTAGACACATGGCAGAAAAAAATAAATAAAGCTAATAAAGATACTTGGAGTGATAAGAAGTGTGTTTACTACTTTGGATGAGGGGATACTAAAACCTTTGTTCACTGTACTTGGCAGACCACACCTGGAGTACCTATGCCAACCAGGTTTGGTAGTCTATAAAGTTAAAGATATTGAGGCAGTGGGACTTGTACCAACATTAAAAGACCTAACATATGAGGAAAGATTGAAGAAAATTGGTTTAACCTCAGTGGCATATAGGAGGTCTAGAGGAGACTTAATTGAAGCATATAAAATTATAAATAGAAAATATGATAAAAAGTTAGCGAAAATATATTTGTGCTGCAACATGATCAAATAACCCGGGGACATAACAAAAAGCTATACAAGAAAAGAACAATTTTCAATATAAAGAAATATTGTTTCTCCAGTTGTGTTGTGAATAACTGGAATAGTCTGCCTGCAGAAGTGGTTAATACAAGTTCAATAAAGAGTTTTGAAAATATAAACTAGTAAAAGATAAAGGACCACCTCTGATACAAGAGAGATGGGTAAATTCACATTAAGATTTAGCTATAACAGGTTGTAAGGTCAAACCGAGAGGCAAGAAAGAGTAAAGAACAGAGCCAAAAGGGTTAAAATGATTAATGGATAAAGTGATGTCTAAAGAGGGAGATTAAGAGAGACACAAGAAGTAAATTGATACCTAGGGGAGAGAGGAAGAGAAATAAAATAATGTTAATACAAAATCAATGCAATAATTAAATTGACAAATCGGGTTCCTATAAAAATGAAAGTCCCCCAAAAATCAGGTTCTAGAATCATAAAACAATAAAGTACAGATATGATTAGATTGTATTGTCAGAAAACTTATTACAAAGTCAGAAATTCTGCTAAAACTAGAAGTTGGAATATTTTCATAGGGGAGGGTCATTAACATTTTTTTTTAAAGGCTAAAGTAATGAAATTTCATTAAACTAGAAAAATTAAGACGAGTAAAAATATAAAACTCCCAAATTATGAACAAAACTAACATTATAAAAAGACAATTAAGATCTTATTAGAAATATAATATGCTAAAGTAAAAGATCCATATGGTAAAAAATGATGATATAAAATACAGAAAGTTAAGAAAACTAAAAAGGACTAGAACAAATTTAAACTTGAAATATTAAAAATACTCAAGTTAAGACCATCTAGATAAATCAAAAATTAAAAAAAACTCTGGGATTTAAAATGCAATAGTATCAAAGTATCAATCTAATGTAACCACTAATGAAACAAAAAAAACAACAAAAGTAAATAATTACAGTATAATATTGCTTACCGATGAAGTTCAGGAGAAATCACAAAGTGAAGAAATTATAATGGAAGTGGCTTAAAGAAGGATAGGATTTTGATTGGTTTGTTGTTGAATAAGAGAAAGTTGGTTGGTTGTTGAGTTTGGTAATTATAATTAAGAAATAAAAAGGGGAACAGCAGTATTATCTATGTTGAGTGTAGGAGATTTTCTCCTATTCAGTAGGGATTCCAAAATTCTTAGACTATATTCATTGTTATTGCGACTAATTATTTTAAAATTATCGATGGAACATTCTGTCTTGCATTGTATAATATGATTTCTAGTTACAGAAGCTTCCTTCTTAGACAAGTTTTTTCCAGTGTAATGGCTTATTCCCATGTGAGAACAAAACCTCTCTCAATGAGCGAACCATACTACCAATATAGGTTCCTTGCAAACAACAAGGACAAATAAAAGCGTAAATAACACGGCTGTTCACTTCAAGAAGAAGTTTGTCTTTTGATGAGAAGAAACTTCCTATGGAAAGTGGGTTGACAAAAGTGATTTATATATATATATATATACAAGGGGTGGTCAATAAGTTTTGCGAATCGGTAGCGCAAAACAGAGGAAGGGGGATGGCTGTTTGTGGGGGTGTTAGGACCTGTAGCCACACGCTCCTGCCTCATCTATTTAAGAAGCAGTAGCTGATTGCAGATTGTCATTCACAAATTTTTCAACAATGGAGCAGGTTGAGCACTGCGCAGTGATCAAAAAGGGTTCATACCCAGCCCCGGCTAAAACCAGGGCTTCCCCCTCTTCCCCCAATGTGACCGTTTCCCTTAAGTCGAAATGACCACGCGCCTCCACCGAGTCGTTAGACTGACAGGAGGCAACACCCCGGAAGATGGTCGCTAGGCCATCTTCCAGGGTTCCTAAAGCTGTTCCCCGAAAGGAGGACAGCAACAAAGGAGCTTCAGCTCCTTTGCCCACGCCCCGAGGTGGAGCAAGTGGCTCGGAGACGGTTGTTCCTCGAAAAGAGGGCCCCCCGCCTCCGAAGCGGCAACGCCCGCCTAAGGTTTCGAGGCGGAGGCAAGAAAAGACTGGCATGGCGAGCCCAACCTCCCCCAATAAGTCCTTGAAGGCTACAGCTGTTTCAGCGCTTTGTCCGGCCAACAGCGCCCGAGGTTCTGCCCCCGGGAAGCGTACAGCCATTCCCGTGAGGGTCTTCAGTTCGAGGAGGGCCCCCGCGTCTCCTCCAAGCTAGGCCTGGAGGGCATATTCCTTCAATGGAATTGCCGTGGACTCCGGGCCAACTGAGAGGAGCTGCAGAGGCTCGTCTCGTCCCGTTCCCCGTTAGCTATCCTTTTGCAGGAGACCATGCTAGGCGCATGCCCCCTGCCTGCCCTCCCAGGGTATAAGGGTCTTGCGACCCCACCACCGCGGGATGGCCGGGCTGGGGGATGCGCGGTTTACAACCGGCATGATGTCTCCGTTCTTCCTTTCTCTTTAGATACCGCCTTTCAGGCAGTGGCTGTGCAGCTGCACCTGGATAGGAGGTATACTATTATTTCTGCGTACATTCCACCGTCTGCTGACCTCGACACGGGGGACTTCCGCCCCGTCGTGGCACGGTTGCCGAGGCCCTATCTCTTGCTTGGAGATCTGAACTGCAGGCATCCTCTCTGGGGAGATTACTCCATAAATCCCAGGGGACAAGTCCTTGCCGATCTGATCGAAGAGCTTGAGATGGGTGTCCTAAACGTGGATGAGTTTACGCATCACTGTCCGAGAACCGCTTCATTTTCTTGCCTTGACCTATCTTTGTGCTCTTCGGATGCACAGCCTGATTTTGATTGGGGGGTGGTCGATGACCTCCATGGTAGTGATCACTTTCCCATTCAAATATCATTTTCAGGGCAACTGCCGCCTGAGAGACCACCTCGGTGGTGCTTGGCGCGGGCGCGGTGGCCTGCATTTCAGGAAATGACTGAATTCTCTATCTCAGTCGGGGAGTTTAGGTCGGTAGATGAGGCCGTTGAGTTCTTCTCCGGCAACCTCATTGCCGTGGGCCTGACTACTATTCCTAGGACGTCTGGCCGTTTTGCACGCCGACCACTCCCGTGTTGGTCGGTCGAGTGTGAGACGGCCCTCAAACAGAAGCGTTATGCCTACATGCGCTATAAGCGCCGCCCAACGATTTCACTGTCGGGGAATTTCGTCGGGCTAGGGCTAGGTTCTGGTATATTTCGAAGCACGCCCGCCGCTCTTCTTGGCGGGCATACGTGTCTTCACTTAACGGGAAGCGAGTCAAAAGGATTCGGGGGGATTCGGGGCAAGTTCTCGCAGCACCCCCCTCCCGTTCTCCAGGAGAATGGGACCGCAATCTTGGACCCTGTGTCCGTGGCGGAATCCTTAGCGACCGCTTTTCCCGCATTCTCTAGCCGTGATGCTGCTCCGCCAGCATTCAATGCACGTCGTGATGTCGCGGAAGGCCGCCGGCTGGACTTTACCTCCAGTGGCGGAGAACCCTTCAACGACAAGTTTACTGTGAGTGAGTTGCGTTCCGCTCTCGCTTCGTGCACGGACACCGCCCATGGTCCGGACGATGTCCCGTACGCCATGCTTCGACACCTGGGTGAGCGAGGCATGGCCTTTCTGTTAGATTTGTTCAACAGGATCTGGGTGGAAGGTCTCCCAGACTCCTGGCGAATCGCTACTGTGCTCGCCTTTCGCAAACCGGGGAGAGATCACTCTACTCCGACCGGTTTCCGCCCAATCTCTCTAACCTCTTGCGTGTGCAAGTTGATGGAGAAATTGGTAAATGTTAGATTTAGCCTTTTCCCTGGACAGAGGAGGCCATCTGTCTTCCGCACAGTGTGGCTTCCGCAAGTTCCACTCCACGTCGGATGCTCTGCTCCGACTGGAAAATGCCGTCTGCGAGGCTTTTCTTCGTAGACACCACTACGCCACGGTGTTTTTCGATCTGGAGAAGGCCTATGATACCGCATGGCGATACGGTATCATGGAGACTCTCCACACGATGGGGGCGAGGGGACGCCTCCCAATGTTTATATCTGAATTTTTGCGAGATCGTCGATTCCGCATACGGGTGGAGGGAGCCCTCTCCGGCCCAAAGGAGCAGGAAGAGAGTGTCCCGCAGGGAAGTCCTCAGTGTCGCACTCTTTTCTCTGAGCATCGAAGGCATCACCTCGGTGCTGCCGGAAGATGTTCTCGCTACGCTCTACGTGGACGACCTTTCGATCTCTTTTGGCGCGGCCCAGATGCCAAATCTGGAGCGTCGACTCCAACAGGCATTGAACTGCGTCTCTCGCTATGCCGAAGCGCACAGGTTTCGGTTTTCTTTGGCCAAGACTAAGGTGGTGCACTTGTGCCGCCATCCACGGCTTCACCCTGACCCAGATTTGTTTCTTAATGGGGTGCGCCTGGATGTGGTTGAGTCGCACCGTTTCCTTGGTCTTGTATTCGACCGACGCCTCACCTGGGAGGCTCATATTCGCAGTCTTAGGGTCTCTTGTACCCGCGCCATGGACATTCTCCGTTCCGTGACGTTCAGCGCTTGGGGCGCTGATAAGGGCTACTGCCCTACTTTTTTATCCATCCTTTGTTTGTTCGAAGTTCGACTACAGATGCGAGTTTTATGCATCCCCAGCCGAGCGTTTATTGCGGAAGGTGGATTCGATCCACCAAACCGGCCTTCGCCTTGCGACCGGTGCCTTCCGCACTTTCCCCATTGAGAGCCTGTTGGTCGATGCTGGGGAGATGCCACTCGCTCTGCGCCGCGTGCAGTGCATCACTCGCCTGTACGCGCGAGCCCGGCGCCTCCCTCAGTCGCCAACACCTCTCACTGCATCCGCAGCTGATCTCGATGGTGCCTATGCCGCCGAAGGACGCCAGTCAGACCCTAAGCCCTTTGGGTTTTGGGCCAGGAAACTCCTTCGAGAGGTAGATATAGCTCTCGGGCCGGTGGCGCCCCTGGTTCTGCCCAGGACGCCACCCTGGAGGGTACCACATTTGGCTATTTGTCGCCACGCCTCTGCTCCCAAAGCTTGCACTGCGCCGGGAGTATTGCGTTCGACCTTTTTGGAGCACACATCGTCACGCTGGAACCGTGCCAGTGTATATGGATGGCTCCAAGTCCCAAGAGGGGGTCGGCTTCCATGCCGTATCCCCTCTGTTTGAAGTCAGCGGGGCTCTACCAGGCGCTGCGTCTGTCTTCACGGCCGAGCTGGTGGCAATACACCACTCGGTACGGGAGATTACGCGACGTGCCCGGTTCGGAGACCGGATTGTGATCTATAGCGACTCACAAAGCGCCCTGAGTGCTCTCGGGGCATTGGAATCTCCGCATCACCTGGTTCGCGTTATCCGTGACGCCACGGTTTTGGCGAGCCGTGCAGGTGTCGAGATTATCTTCTGCTGGGTTCCTGGACATGTAGGAATTGCGGGGAATGAGCGTGCCGATGAGGGCAACAAAGAGTCCACGAGGAGTCTGCGACCGGACCAGCGTTTCGCTTTCCCTCACACTGACTACATGGCACGAATACGGGCAGCTCTTCGGACTGCTTGGCAAAGAAGATGGGAGACGGTCAAAGAGAACTTAAAGTTGCGTGCCATTGTGCCGCGACTGTTCCCATGTACCTATCCCCCAATGCCGCGGCGGCTTTAGGTTGCTTTCTGTCGTCTCTGAATCGGACACACTCGTGTGATGCATCGCTATTTGATGGAGCGCTCGCCTGCGCCCTATTACAACTACTGCGTTGTCCCCCGGACTGTTTGGCACATTCTTGTCGAATGTCCCAGTCTGGGTGATCTTCGCGCACGATACCTTTCCCGGTACCGGGATTGGCGGGGTCGCTACCGCCTGTCCCTTGTACTCGGGACAGATTCGTGCACATTGACTTGTTGACTTTTGGGGGGAGGCCGGGCTTCTCCCCTTTATTTAAGGTTCTTTTTTGTTTTTTGTTTGTTATTGTTTTGTTTGTAGGTTGCACTCTCCTGCACCGGGGTGAGGGGCACCTTTCCCCTCTGCTGGAGATTGCTTCCTGATTGTTAAGTTTTTCCAATATTTATCATTGTTATTTTTTCATAATTTTATTTTAAAGTAGCCTAGTTCTAGGCTGTCATGTTTTTCGGCGACTTATGCCTAAGTGG
>CAXAKS010000502.1:0-25000 GCA_963969495.1 Ceratothoa steindachneri
GAGAGGGGGGAGAGGAGAGAGAGAGAGAGAGGAGAGAGAGAGAGAGAGAGAGAGAGAGAGAGAGAGAGAGAGAGGAGTAACAACAAGGAGTAACAACAAGGAAAAAAGGTACCCTAGGAGACCTTACGGTCCATTCAAAGAGGGTACCATTGGACTTGCAATCGAGCGGGCACATGGCTGCTCAATTGTTTTGCGTCCCTAAACGGCCACTTTTCAAGACTTTGTCTAGTCTTGACTTGAACTGGTCAACAGATTCACTGTTGACAACTTCCACTGGAAGTGCGTTCCACTCACCGCAGATACTGTAGGTGAAAAAATTTCCACACAGATTGCGGTTGTAACGCTTCAGTTCAAGTTTGAAGCCGTGATTGCGCGTTCTGTTCTCACTCAGTGTGAAAATATCCCGGTAGTCAACATTGTCGAACCCTCGAATTATTTTGAAAACTTCGATGAGCTGACCACGCAGTCTACGGGTTTCCAGCGAGAACAGATCTAATTCCCTTAGTCTATCCTCATAACTTTTATGTCGGATAGAGGGAATCAGCTTGGTTGCCCTGGCTTGTACGCGTTCCAATCTCGCGATGTCCTTTCGCAATGAAGGACTCCAAAATTGTACGGCATACTCCAGGTGCGGTCGGACAAGTGAGTTGTACAGGCACAGTACAATCTCCTGGTTCCGATAACCAAACTGGCGCTTAATATAGCCTAGCATCCTTTGGGCCTTTTTCTCCACCTCAATGCACTGTTTCGAGAACTTGAGGTCACTAGTGATTGTTACACCCAAGTCCTTCTCAGTGTCACTCGATTCAAGAGCAGTGCCCTTAAGGATATACTGAGATTGGGGGTTTCTGTGGCCGATATGCATCACTTTGCATTTCCCCACGTTAAAAGGCATTTGCCACGTGTCCGACCACTCCCCAATCTTCCAAAGATCTTCCTGCAGGCGGGCAGTATTTCCATCCTTTGCAACGTTCATACCAAGCTTGGTATCGTCGGCAAATTTGGAAATCTTGGCAACCATGTCACCGTCCATGTCGTTGACGTAGATGATGAATAGTAGTGGTCCCAGGACAGAACCTTGAGGCACCCCGCTAGTAACGGGCACCCACTCAGAAGACTGTCCATTTACCACCACCCGTTGCCGTCTGCCACTTAGCCAGTTCTTGATCCAGCCGGCTACCTTTCCGTCTATGCCAAGCGCTCGCACTTTCCGGAGAAGGCGGCGGTGTGGTACCTTATCAAAGGCTTTCTGAAAGTCTAGGTAGACCACATCCACCGCCTTGTCCCGATCGTGCTCACTGAAAACGAAGTGGAAGAATTCCACAAGGTTCGTCAGGCATGACCGTTGCCTTCGGAAGCCGTGCTGGGAACTCCTCAGTATCAGGTTTGACTCTAAATACGACGTCACTTTGTCCACCATGATGCTTTCCATGAGTTTACCGACTATCGAAGTCAGACTGATAGGTCGGTAGTTCGACGGTTGGTCTCGGTCTCCTTTCTTGAAGATAGGAGTCACCTCCGCCTCACGCCAGTCTCTAGGAACGCATCCGGTCCGGATTGACATGTTAAAGATAGCGCACAGATGTCGTGATACTTCATCGCACACTTCCTTCAACACTTTAGGTAGAAACCCGTCCGGTCCAGGGGACTTATTCGTCTTTAGGTCAGCGATCTTTTTCTTTATTTCTCCTTCGGTGAAGTCCATTGCCTCCAGCTTTTCCCCCGAGTAGGAATCCGTCGGCTGGGGAATGGGACCACACTCTTCAGTAAACACTGAAGAGAAGTAGTCGTTGAGGAGGTTAGCATTTTCTGCATCTGAATGCTTTAATGTCCCCTCCTCATTCCTCAAAGGGCCGATCGTTCGACGGATTGGTTTACGGCTGTTCACATAAGAGAGAGAGAAAGAGAGAGAGAGAGAAAGAGAGAGAGAGAGAAAGAGAGAGAGAGAGAGAGAGAAAGAGAGAGAAAGAGAGAGAAAGAGAGAAAGAGAGAGAGAGAGAGAGAGAGAGAGAGAGAGAGAGAGAGAGAGAGAGAGAGAGAGAGACGCCGTGGTGTCCTGAAACCCCACCATCGCAGAAAGCCGTGACAAGTTTGAGAGCCCAAAAGGCCCAACGAGAGTCGGACAAAGTTTTGCCTCGCCGAATTAGGAACCTTCTCGCGATCGTGCTAATAGGGCGAGACTACTCTCGCTTGTCGATGCGTCGGACCCTGGAACCCTCCCATCTGGACAGAGGGGGGAAAACTCTATTCGACCCATTATAAATCCTCCGGTACCAGAGTTGGAAGGCAGTATCCGCCGCCTGCCCGCCCCCCATCAGTACCTGCTATTCGCGCCCCGTTGGACTCTGCCCAATTCTCGTAGAACCCCCTCAAGCTCCAGGTATTCTCGATTTATTCGCGTGTCTACCCCGTACTCGTCTACCCACTCCTTGAACGCAACGCGCCCAGTTTCAATTCGTGTTCTTACTCGAAAGCAAGATCTAAGTTCATCCCGTAATAGTCATTGTCGAGAGACTATTATTTGAGCTTTGCGCCAAGGCAAGGATTACTCCCTCAGGCCAAATCTTCGAGATAACAACAATGCGCAACTCTCCCGTGCAAGTGCTCTCTCTACTTCCTCCCACCCCGTGTAACTTGTTTTAAAACAACTTTTAACCTTGTAAAAGAATATTAATTTGCATATTAGTAAAGTTATTTTTGTACCCGTTTTTCTATTGTCCTGGAACCTCCAAGATATTCGACTATTTCGCCAACCTACATTCAGTTAATTGGCACTCTGCTCGTATTATAAATATTCCACGCAAATAGCCGTCATCGACTTCGACTGAGAAACGCAGAAAAGGTTAACTTGACCCTATTCTACGACACACGCGCTTTAACTTTATTCAAAAGTCGTAAGTGTGGCACCCTGTCGAAAGCTTTACTAACATCCAAGTAAACAATATCGTAATTCTCATCTCTATTGGCAGCATCATACCCTTTCAATAAAAAGACAGAGTAAATTAGTCAAACACCCCCTCCCTCCTTTTCTTCAGGGGTTGTTCCCAGAGAGGCTCTGGCCTTCTCGTGGCTAGGGGGAGTCAGCCCTGGGCCCCTTAGGGGACCCATGGTGCTGCTAGCAAGACTTAACATGCCCCTCTTTCTTTCCTCCCCTATTACGTTCTTCTACTGCCCTTTATTTCCCCCTCTTACTTCACGTATCTAGTGGCCCTTATAGATACCCGACCTCTGCTCGTCTTATGGATTGATTTAAAATTGTTCTTTCATGAAGGGGGAAGAGGCTGGGCATCTCCACCGCTTTTGTCTACCGAATGCCCAAGGAGAAACCCATCGTTGGCCCCTTTTCTCTTTGCGTAGAACTCGGGCAGCCTCTTAGGTTACTAAAGCTGGTGTGGTGGATCCGTATCCATTCTCCAAGAGGACATACCGGACGTAACTTATTGTAGAGTTGCAGTAGTGCTGGGCCCTTTAAGGCCTCCATGGTGGGGAGCCCCGAGGGAGTGCGGTTTTTTTCTTTTTGCAATGGCTAGCCATAAACCCCAAACCTCCCCTTCTCGTAATGGTTTTCGTGTCAAACGTTCCTTAGGCCCCCTTTCAGCCTTCCCTCGCTCGTTGGACCCTTATTCCAACGATGTAGACCCAGATTTAGATTATCCCCGCTTTCTTGTCATGAGCTTATCATCCGACACCCAACTTGCAAAAGTCGATGTGTTCGACGTCAATGAATCTTTTGAGTCCAGTTGTGGTGAACCCGGCCGGATGTGGTCAAGAGGTAGTGGTGATGTCGTAGTCGAGGTATCATCCCACTCTCAACAAAGCCTTGTGCGAAATCTATCTCCGATAGCTGAAATTCCAGTAACTGTTTCGCCCCATCCGCGTCTGAATTTTGTCAAAGGCGTCGTCCGTTCAAACGAACTAAGGGACCACGACCACACCCGCTTTTAGAGCAAGCTTAGTACCCAACGTGTCACACACGTACACAGGGTGACTAAAACATTAGGCTCCACTAGAGTCCCAACCGCCACACTTATTCTAACATTCGAACGACAAGAACTGCCGCAGAATATTAAAGCTGGGTACCTTCGTGTCCCGGTAAGTCCCTACGTCGAACTACCCTGACGTTGCTTCAATTGCAATCAATTTCAACATGTTAGCCGAGCCTGTCGGCACCCCCACTCCTGCGTGAATTGTAGCACTTATTAACATAGCCCCGAATACACCAAAACACCTCGCTGTGCAAACTTCAGAGGTACCCACAGTGCTGCGTCAAAATTCTGCTCTATATTTTTATATGAAAAGGAGATGCTCGCTTTGTGCGACTCTCTACGTCTAGATATAAGAGAGGCCCACCAGCGCGCTCGAGCACAAACCTCACCACTCGGCCGTCACGTGACGCTGAACGAAACTGACCATCACGCTCGAGTTCCGACACGCCTGAAGCACTTCATCCTAAATCTACTTGCAGCGTCAGAAACATTCAGGATATACAGTCGAAGCATGGCTCTCACACCGAGATAACCAATGTAGTTCCCCTCTCTCTAGCAGCTCTAGCTGGGAGAGACACTTGAAGACGCTATCTGAAAGAATCCTTAACATCGACTAGTGAAGGTTCATCCACCCGGCCCCGAGACACAAAGCCCAGTGGTAAGAAGGATTCCTCACCTGAGTCATCGACCAGCCTCTGGAGATGACTCGGCCGAACCCCGAGAATCTTGAATGGACTCTTTCCCTATTGTTGAACATTCTATGCCCTTAAGTCAGTCCCACCCTTCACAGGACTTAGGCCCCATCCTGATCCAAACTATGGCAGAAATACACCCAGCTCCACACACCTCGCTTATATCGCCTGTTCGTTCGTTCCTCTCACGCTTCTACCCATGATCCTATGGAAGCAGTTGATACTAACATCACCAATCGCGGCGGTTGGACCAACCCCTCAGACATTGAAAATCCCCTCGACCCATGAATCCGGATCTACCGGCCGAAAATCTCTTCTCGATCTTCCTTTTCCGCCATGATGTGAGCCCAAATTACACTCAAGGGCCTCAGTCGGTTCTCCCAAACCCTCGAAAATAGCCCCAGTTACTGCTCCCTCTAGGATCTCTCTCTCCCTCTGCAAAAGCAGGCGCCTCAAAATCTGCTCTCCGTCCCCCAAGCTCTTTGAGACGTACCTCAAACACAATATCAGCCACAAAAGAGAAAAAGATATCCACAGTGGTATCTAACCTCCCACATAATATCTTCCATTTTACAATGGAATTATCACGGCGTTCTTCCAAAGTGGGAAGAACTCAAAATTCTTTTGACGACTATCCACCCCGCTGTTATTTGTCTTCAGGAGAATAAACTGGGTATACGGCCCTTTCCGCCAGTACCCAGTTTTCTCACTTTTAAATCTATTGCTCCTGTTGTAAGCTCCTCTCATGGGAAGGGGGGGGCAATTATGGTATCTTCATCCCAGCATGTATCTCCCATCTCCCTACATACTACCCTCTAAGCTGTTGCCGTGAGGGTTTTTCTTACTAAGCTTTTTACCGTTTGCTCTATTTACCTACCCCCTTGTTTATCATTATCAAGACCCGACCTTTTAGAACTTACAGACCAGTTGCCCTCTCCATTTTTTATTACTAAGAGATTTTAACGCCCGTCACCCATATTGGAGCTACATCACTCGGAATGCCAAAGGCAGTGTTTTAGAGTTTCTTTTATTATCTGACCTTCTTTGTGTTTTAAATACTGGCGATTTTACCTCTTATCATGTCCAGACGGACTCTTTTAGCTGTGTTGACCTGTCTGTTTTTTCCCCGGATTGCTTCACGGAATTTCGATGGTCAATTCTTGACTATCTCCATGGAAGTGACCACTTTCCTATTGTCTTGTCGGCCCTTCAAGTTAGCCCTCATACAACCATGCCCTTTATGTGGGACTTAAGTCATGCAGATTGGGAAAATTTCCAAGAGCCGTCCTTGACAAGTGCATCCTTTGGGACCTTCAATGAAGTGGACGCGGCAGTAGAATACTTTACATCGACTATTTACAATGTAGCAACACAGACCATTCTACGGAGGTGAGCCGCCACGGGTCACTCAACCGTGCCCTGGTGAACCTCGACGTGTGAAACAAGTCAAAAACTACAAGTTATCCCATGCCCGATTCCGAAAGAACCCAACTTTGTGCAAAGAACCCTTCGTCATGCTCGCCGAAATTTAGGGCGCCGTTACGTTTCATCAATCTTCTCTATGACACATATCGCTAAGATCTGGAAGAGTATTATAAGATTAGGGGCTGTTGTGCTGATCATGCCCCACACTCAACTTACACGGTTCTTTGAAGAGTGACAGCCTGGCGTTCAGCAATGCTTTTGCTGACCATTTCCGCGCTGTCAGAAGTGTCAGACGTTACAATAAGGCTTTTCTATCCTACAAATCAAAGGAAGAATCTCATTATCTCAACTTCACAACAAAATCTAACCTTCCATATAATGCTCTATTCAGCATCCATGAGCTGCGTAGCGCTTTGTCACTTTGCAGAGCTACTTCTCCTAGCTTGACGAGATATATTTCGATAAGATTCGGCACCTACATCCACACTCTACTCTCTTCTTACTTGATTTGTACAACCTTATATGGGTGAAGGGTTTTTACCTATCATCATGGCGTATTGGGAGCAGGGATGGGTTGGACGCAGATCACTACCACCCTATAGCTATTACCAGCTGTTTGAGTAAGTTGCTGGAAAAAATGGTGTTGGAGCGCCTAAACTGGTTCCTGGAAAATAATCACCTTCTCTCTCCATTTCAATGTGGCTTCCGCAAAGGTCATAGTACCCTTGACCTCCTAGTATGTTTCGAGGGATCGGCCCGAAAAGCTTTCTCATTAAAGCACTGAGTCCTGGCCATATTTTTCGATATTGAGAAAGCCTACGACACAACATGGAGATACGGCATCTTGAAGCAGCTATACCTTCTGGGTATGAAAGGCCTTTTACCGTCACTTATTCAAAGTTTTTTAGCATCTCGATCCTTCAAGGTACGTGTTGGAGACGCATACTCTGACCTGCAACCCCAAGAGGAGGGAGTTCCTCAGGGCAGTGTTTTAAGTGTCTTATGTTTTATAATTGCCATCAATGATATTATTTCGTCTCTCCCAGAAGGTGTATCGGCAACTCTGTTTGTCGATGATTTAGCACTATACTGTTCCTCACCTCGCCTTTCATCAGCAGCGCGTCGGCTACAACTGGCGGTCGATGCTGTATCCAAAAGAGCACAACTTAAGGGATTCCGCTTTTCCACGACCAAAACCAAAGCAATGTATTTTCACCGAGGCAGAGGAGTTCTTGTTCCGCCATCTATATCCCTACAAGGCGAAGAAATAGAGTTTGTCTCCGAGTTTCGGCTCCTTGGCGTAACTCTCGACCCAAAGTTATCCTGGTTACCACACCTACGCCGACTTCGAACAGGCTGTCTGCGGGCTCTAGACATTTTGAAAGCCCTCTCACACACTTCGTGGGGCAGTGACCGACAAACATTGTGGACATTATACACAGCCCTCGTCCAATCCAGATTAGATTATGGCTGTTAAATTTACTCATCGGCTTCCCCTTCAGCCCTTAAAATGCTGAACCCCATTCGAAACCTCGGAGTTCGTCTCTCCAGTGGAGCCTTTCGTACTTCTCCTGTCAACAGCCTTTACTGAGAGAGTGGGGTACTCCCTTTGTCCTACCATAGACTTCAAATCTGCATGCGATACCTCTGCTGAGTACAGCAAGCCCCTGCATCAGAGGTTTACAGATGCCTGTATGCTGCCGAATCAACGGCGGCATTTGATAAGTTGCCATCTTTACCCCTGCCCCTTGAACCTTCGCATAGATCATCTCTCTAACCTGGGTGGGTGCTCCAAGTGTCCTTACCCTTCCATCTTTACTGACCCCTAGTTGGCGTGCTCCTTTCCCCACGGTATGTACCAACATATGGAGTTTGGAGAAGTCTTCCATGGACCCTCACATCATTAAGAGCCTGTTCTTAGAGCATTCGATCTCACACAAACAATGCTGCCCATTATACACGGATGGCTCTAAATCGGACAGTGGTGTGGGCGCCGCAGCCATCTACCCAGGAGGAGAATTCCTAACTTTACCTTTGCAGCCAGCAGCATCCATTTTTACCCCCTGAACTTTCAGCAAACCTTTAGCCTTTCGACTCATACAAATTTTACCTTGTAATGATTTTGTCATTTTTCCGACTCAAGGAGTGTTTTACAATCAATTAGATCCTCTAATGCGTCCCGATATAGAATTATTTTTTGCTGGGTCCTTGGGCATGTGGGGGTCCTTGGCAACGAGAGGGCGGATCGGCTGGCCCGCTCAGCACATTCTGTGTCCTCGAAGAACACAGCTCTGCCTTTTAGGGACTACTTCCCTTCAATAAGGAATTATATTTTTCAACTGTAGCAGAATGAATGGGATGACTGCTCATCACCAAAGTGTACAAAATTAAAAATTCTGTTCACTCTTGGCCCTTGAGCTATCATAGATTGCGGTCGTTGGAGGTGGCCCTTTGCCGAGTTCGCATTGGGCACACAAGACTTACGGCCATCTTGTTTCGGGTGATGTTCAAATCAGCCCTTGCTGTCGGTTTTGTGGTGAGGACACATTGGTTGCCCACCTTTTATTAGATTGCACCCATTTCGCCACTTCCCGGTTGTCCTGTTTCCCGATCATTTTAACTATCCCTCAACACACCCGTCTTCGATTCATATTGGCAGAGGAATCTTTTAACCCTTCGTTTTTTAGTTTTTTATCCCAAAGTGGTCTTATCCACCTTTTATAGATAATTTAACTCGTTTTATCTGAGCTGCCATATATAATCCACTTGGATTGGGCAGCAACCCACTAGTTCTTTACCTTAAACTTTAAATTAGTAAAACACAATTTACTTCGAGTAAAGTCATGTTGAGATTCATTCATTAAATCAACTTATGTTTATCTAAGTGATCCGTAATAGATTTTGCTATTATAGATTCTATCACTTTCACCACTACTTATGTTAAACACACTGGTCGATAATTCAACATGATTGTTTTATCCCCCTTCTTCAATATAGTTAAAAAATTAGCTTTCCTCCATGCTGTTGGTACAATGCTATTCTCTTTAAATTCGTTCAAAATCCTAGGGAAAACCTCATCAGCGCCTAGTGCTTTACTAAATTTGATTTTATCTATCTCTTTTGACACTATCTCCTTTGTAATTGAAATGTCCTCAAATTTATCCTTATCATTACCCTTTAAGATCAAGGTGCCCGCAGGTACAATTTGAGTATCCTCGAGTGTAAATACTGAAAATAAATACATATTTAACATCCTAGCCATGGCATCACTATCACTCACTAGTATTAAGTGGACCTATTTTATCTCTAGTCTTAGTTCTGTGTAATTGAAAGAAACCTTTGGACTCTTCCTTTGCCTTATTTGCCACTTTAATTTCATTATTTCTCTTTCCCACCGTAATCAACCTTTTAATGTCCAGTGTTAGCTCATTATATCTTTGCCTTGATTGATCCTCACCATATTTTTTTCTTCTATAAATTACCATTTTAATGCCAATATAATGCTTAATTTTATTTGACATCCATTTAGGCTCGAGAACCTTGGCTCTAATCTCCTTATATGGAATGTTCATATTATGTCCGGCAATTAACTGTTTAATCATTGTCTTGTATTCCTCATCGACACCATTCCTCTCTTTCTGGGGGTTATCTCCCCCTCTCAACTTCTCTCATTGACATCTCAGTTCCTGATCTCACGTCACTCTATGGTTCCCAAACAACCGTCTCCAGATACTTCCTCAGACCACTATAATCTGTCTTTCTAAGGCCTGGGATGTTTACCTAATTTATCCTACTGATAACCCCGTTCCATTTTAACAAATCTTATGTATTTTATGGTCGCTATTTCCTAAATTTCCTCCAATCTCTGTATCACCAATGCCTTCTTCCATATTTATGAATACTAAATCCAGTCTATTATCACCCCTAATGGGTTTGTTTATTAACTGTCTAAGAAAATTATTCTTTCCTCCCATTTCTATATGCATGAAACATAGAGGCATCAATCTGGAGCTCAGGTATAAAGTTCTTTCCTACCAAATCAAACCAAGACTATGTTATCGCAATAACATCAAAAGCCTCTACACCTACTAGCCATGTTGGTAAACCTGAAGATCGGCGGTGCGCCCGAAAAAGTATTTTTTTCAGCCGAAACGACACTAAGTTGCGTTTGTGTTTCGTTCACCCGCGCATGAATATTCATGCGCGTTTGGTTAAATAAAAACGTTAAAAAAAAACGTTAGAACATTATTCTATAAACAATTATGATTATATACTAGAGCCCCCCCCCCCAATTGATTGAAACTCAGGATCATCGTAAAGAGGGGGGGGGGTGTCCCCCCGCAGTGATATCTCTCCTACGAGCAGTCCCCTTGAATTTACTCAAAAAAGATGAAACATATTGGGAGGGACGAAATATTCTGCGTCCCATCGGCCGCGCCGCCGATCTTCAAGTTTACTGTCATGTTAACAAGTCTGGCTCCGAGGCTTAATGAGATAATCCTTACAAGTTTTCGACATGACAAGAACTTTGAACTGAGTCAAAGGCCTTCTATGCTTTATAATGCCCTTGAAAATAAGCACAGAGGCAGATATTAGATGGTTATATGACGAATTTACATTACCAATTCGATTCCACTAACTTTTCTCGATCGAGGCTTGTATTTTTTTTTTAAGAATTTTCCTTTTTATTCCTCCTCCACCATCAAATTTGATATTCTTCTGCCCACGCTGCCAAAGTTGAGTCAGTCGGTTATCACACAAATGCTGCCTACACAATGTTGGCAACAGAGGCCTGCAACAAAACTCACTAATATCATATTTATTTCAACCCCAAAATGTATTGTTATACTATAATAGGATCTTTTAGGCTTGAAATCCATAATGAAGGGTAGTGTTTTTATAAATTTATATAACTTACATGGCTGAAGTTCGAGAAGAATACCTCCAAAGCAAAGATAAACAAGAGAGAGCTTTCTCATTCTGAAAATATTAACGGACGAAAAATAAATTACTTTTAATGAATAGGAACTGATTCCGGGGAAAGCGGAAAAAGAACAGAGCCAAAGTAAACAAACACAACTTCACGATTCACCGAATAAACTTCTTTGGCACGTTCGAAAGTTAAGGGCAAGGAATGATCTCAACATTTAAGTTTCCAATTCGTATATTTAAGTAAAACTCATATAGCACACAAATGAAAGTAATATTTCAAACATCGTTGAAATAATTATCATAACTTCCTTTGTTTCCCCAATCATCTAAAAGGGAAGAATTATACTAAGAGATTTTAAATAATTATAAGAATGCGAAATATAAAAATTACCATCGTACATAAATTTTCCGGTGAAGTGGAACATGTTTCAATTATTAATTTATTTAAGTTGCATAAAACTTGTATACATCAACAATCCATCTCATAACGATAGAATGTGCAAATGAATGTACAGAACCAGGAGGAGCTAAATGCAGCCATCGTTCTAATATCCATCTTAACGTTACAAGTATCCAAATAACTTAAAACATACAGAAGATGTGGCTTAGAATAAATAAGGTAAGGAAAATAGTATTCTTACATGAGTAATATATATATATATATATATATATATATATATATATATATATATATATATATATATATATATATATATATTAAAGTACTAATTACGAACTTTTAGAGGAATACTCTAGTTTAATGAATAGTCAAAAATATTCTAGGATGTTCTACTAATGTTTTCATCAAGTTATGACGTTTAGAATTTAGTTATACAGCCAATTTTTTACTGGCACCATGGCGAAAACGAAGGAGCTTTCTATTGAACACAAGAATCACATTTTTAACCTTTACTGTGAAGGGTTGAGTTACTGAAATATATAGAAGAAGCTATATATTCCGTTTAGTACCATTGGTTCTCGTATTTTATAATGGAAAAAGAATGGTACTGTGCTCAATCTTAGTAGAACTGGGACTCCCTGTAAAATCTCAGCTCGAGTTTCTAGAAAGATCATTAGAAGAGTTGAGGCGAACCCTATGACGTCACGTAAGGAGATCCAAGGAGAACTGCTCCTCCACAACCAAGAACACCCTACTCAATAAAAAAAAACAAATGCGCGCCTAAATTTTGCGCAGAAGCATTCGAAAAGCTTAGAGTATTCTCGAACAATTTGTTATTGTCAGATAAAAAAAAAAATAATTGTTTTGAAGGAATTCTCCTCCTCATGTATAAAGGAAAGATGGAAATTCTTAGGATCCAAAGAACATCATACCTACCGCCATGGGCGTCCGCATAAAAAAATGCAGGGAAGGGGGGTGGGAAATATGTAGATATGTCGTGTCGTGAGCATTGGTTGTGTTCATGGCCGTCCGCAGGAAGTCAAGTCTGGGCATTTGCCCCCCTAGAATTTATGGAAAATAAAAAACTGCATGGAAAATACAAAATTAATAAAATCACATTGACATTGTTCAACTGTTTATTCAGTTTTCCACTATTCAAGTATTATTATTACTACTACGTGAACAGGAAATGGAGTCATCGGGGATCTCTTCCAAACTTGTCAATGACCCTGTTCATTATCTCTGTGTTCTGGCTGTTCACTTTTTCATGGTGGAAAGTGAGCACACCAAGGCTGGACAAACGTTGATTGGTCATTGTTGACCTTAACCAGGTCTTTACCCTGCGCGTAGTGCTAAAAGACCTTTCCATTGTAAATGTTGTTGCAGGCAGAGTCAGTGCAATGAGGATAGCCTCGCGCACAGCAGGGAACAGAGTGGTCTCCTTCAACAGCTCAATCATACCCAGAGAGAGAGAGTTGCCATCCAGTGGCCCTTATGTTTCTGCGCGTCACACCACGCTAGTGCTTCTTCAACAAGATTCTCAATTTCGTATACTTCTTTGATAGATGAAACGATGTTCTTAAATTCACCTCTTTCTATTTTCTTCATTATCTTGGATGTAATGCAAAAATATGAAAATATGATGTGTTACTATCACCAAAGAGACTTTCTAGAGACTGAATCAAGGAATCCATGTACGGGATATATATGGTGCGGCGATATTACTCCTCAATGTAACCTCGTACATTCGGCCGGTTGATCTGGCGTGCGCATCGTCGACGCATAGTCAATTCTATACCAAGTTCTCCTGTCAATATTTTCACCTCAGGGATGATATATTCTGAAAACACATGATCAGCTCTATCCCGGTGATCTCGGAAAGCCTTCATTAACAAGTCAATGTTATCTCGGACTCCCATCATGTCCATCTCGACTGCCTGTAGCTGTTGGGTCATTGGCTCCAACATCGCTGAGTATTTCGCTATAATCTTGAGACAGACGAGGAACATTGTGGTACCTGCTGCACTCCTCAGTTGATGTGCTATCTGACGGGTACTCTGTGACTCATGTTGGCTTACCTCCAGTTGCTCCAGTCTTGCATAGATATCACAAAAGTTCTCTGAAAAGATGCGGATGCTTTTATACTTTACGCTCCATCTCGTGCCAAACAACAAAGGTAGATTTGGAACCAGCCTTCTGCACTTGGGACTGTCACGGAAAAAAAATTATAATAGATTTCACAGTTCCAGTTGTATTCCGAATATCTACGACAGAATTCAGATTATGAACCACCAAATTAAGTCGATGTGTAGAGCAGTGCACGAAAACGGCTTTGGGATAAGTGTTACTGATACGGGCCTGTACACCTTGTCTTTTCCTGCCATGGTTGAGCATCCATCGTAGCCTTGGCCATGAAGCTTGTTGAGATCAAGACCAATTCTTTTTGCTTGGTTGATGATAGTATCTGCAATTGTTGCAGCGTCCATTATCTCCAATGCTACAAATCCAAGGAATTCTTCGAGTATGATGGCTGAATCATTCCATTCCTCCTGCAGCTCAACAAATCGTACGCCAATGGACAGTTGTTCGGTGCCTGATATGTCAGCAGTTTCATCAGCAATGATTGAGAATCCATTTAATTTATTTGCAGCCTTCACAATATCTTCTCTTATCACTTCTTTGGAGAGAAGTACCAGCTCGTTCTGTACACGAGTTGATGTGTACCACGCATTTTTACTCGCGCTCTTCATGTGATCCTTCAAGCCCGTTTCTTCTGCTTCTATCCTGAATTGCATTAGGTCACAGAGGTTTCCCGATGTACTTTCCTTTGCCCTCAAAGCAATGTCATGACTGCCGCAGAAAAGAATACTAGATAGGATAGGGAACAGTTTATCACGGTTTTGAGTGACTGCTTGGTTGACTGCTCGGTTCACCTGGCTTACAATGGTCAACTCTAGGTTTTTCACAGTGGTGAGAAAATTGTTGGCATCTTGTACTGCGCCTTTGTGCCAGGATGAAAACATGTGCTTCCTCGAGTGCTCATTGAAGTCATTGTATTTGACAAAAGAAGTCACGGTGAAAGCACCCATTAGACATCGGTGCACACAGTATTTGCACAGAGAATCTTTCAAATGACTTGAGTAAGACAACCATGGAGAATATTGGTTTATCCACGGGTGGCAGAAACAACGGCAGCCCTGTGAATCTTTCTGATAGTTGTAATCCGTTGGTGAGGGGACATATGTGTTCATCAGATCATATCTTCTATCACTGGTCAAATGTTCTTTGGTGTTGACCTATAATCCGATATCCAGAGTATGAGGCAAGTCATTGGCCACTGTAACAAGTGGTGTTTGGGGTGGCATCTGATTGGTTGCTGTGAGTAACTGCTCATCATATCCTCCTCTACACTGCTCTGCTGGTTCAGCATGCGTCTCCGATGTGGTGGGGGTATCTTGATTGTCGTCCGAGTATTTGTTTGTATAGGTTTATTGTGCAATAGCGTACATTTATACATGATCTAATATAAATACAATAATAATATGATATAATAATATATTAATACACATAATATAAGCGTACACATTGCACAAAGCGGGGAGCCCGCCAGTGCTGGCGTGCAGTAAGACGCGGTGGAGCGTCCCACGCGTGTCTTGTCTGCTGCAAGTAGGTGGCGGTGATCAGCGCGGAGGGGGTGCTGTTTTCAGCACCTCCAGCAGCTCGTTTGTTGGGGTGTGGCGGACCACCTGGGCGGCTCTTGCCTCTCGCACCCTCAGTAGGGCGCCTCTTACAGGCTGAGGGGCTGGCGCTGGCTCTGGCCTGAGGCGGGCGGTGGCTGGGCAGGAGAGGAGGTAGTGCACGTGTGGGCGCTGGGAGCGTCCACCTCAGTGTTCGCACCTCCTTGCCACAAAGTCGGCGCGCAGCTCTTCCCGCGTGGAGTAGCCCAGCCTCACACGCTGTAGCAGCACGCCGTTCGCTCTGGGCTGCTGGAAGGATGCATTAAGTCGGCGATTGGCTGTGGCTGCAGCATATCACGCTGCTTGCCTCTTAGTTGCTTCCTATTCTTGGTGCTGATGGTGGGCGTTGTGGGCGTCTCTGTGTTTTGGCTGCACCTTGAGCTGCTGCAGGCTGAGGCGCACGTTCCAGGTGATGGTGGGGCCGTGGGTGGCTCGCTTGGCAGCCTCGTCAGCAGCCTCGTTGCCGCGCACGCCAACGTGGCTGGGAATCCAGTGGAGCCGGCCACGCCTGCCCTGAGCTGTCATGTCCTGCAGGGTGCACAGGATGGTAGGGTGAGGTGGATGCTGTCCCTGGTGTGGGCGTGGGCGTGCTGCAGCCCCGACTGAGAGTCTGTGTGTATCACGACAGTAGCCTCCCGGCGGAGCAGAACGTGCTAGAGGGCGTGCAGGATTGCTACTAGCTCCGCCTGGAGGGTGGAGCAGTGGTCTGATGTCCTCCTTGCCTGCGTCAGGCCGCTCGTGACGAAGGCGGCACCGGACCTCCCGCTGTCGGGGTCGACGGAGCTGTCGGTGAAGTAGATTGCGCTGCCTGGCTCCGTGACCTCAGACATGGCTCTGAGATCGTGCTGGCGCAGCTCCTCGGTGAGGCAGTGCGCTTTGCTGGCGGGCAGCTGTGTGGCGGTGAAGTCGGCGGCGGGGGGCTCCCACGGTGGTGGTGGAACGTAGGCGGGGTGGGGGGTGTCATGGTCGCGCCACAGCTAGTTCCCTGCCTGGTTGAGGGTGTTGGTTGCTAAGCTGACGTTTACAAGCCACCTGTTGTTACGCAGGCACTCGATGCCCTGCGCCACGACCATTAGGAGTCTCCTCTGCGCAACACCCTCTACGTCGCGCTGGAGCACTCTAGCCAGCCGACAGGCCACAATGCAATCCACCCTGGCGGTGAGGGGCACCAGGCTGGCCTCGCTCTGCATGACACAGGCACTGCACCACCTCGGTGCCCCCAACATGGTCCTGATGGCGGTGTTTTGCACCACCTCCAGGCGCTGTTGCTGCTGCCGGGGTAGCGCTACAAGGACCGGTGCACTCTAGTCCACTAGGGAGCGCACTGCCTGCAGGTAGTAGAGCCGCGTCATGGCTCTCATCACATTCAGCCGAGCCTACGTCCGCTCCCTCAGGTGCGTGACATGCTGCGTGAAGGACAGCCGCCTGTCCACCCACACAACGAGGTACTGGTAGGAGTCGGTCCAGGCCAGCCCGACTCACTTGGACGCGCAGGTGTGGAAGTCTTAATGGCCATGGCCATGCTCTTCGCACTTGGCAGTGATGAGGTGGAGCGCTTCTTGAGCCTATGCGAGCTTGTCGCCGCGACCGGTGACGATGAGGGCCAGGTCTTCGGCATAGCTGAGGAGAATGGTTCCTTCCCGATAGAAGAGCGCTACCAGCTGCTCCATCAGCACGTTGAAGAGGAACGGGCTGAGGATGCCGCCCTGGGGCGTCCCTTTCTCGAAGGTAAGGTAGGGAGACTTATGACACTGGAACTTCACACGGGATCAGCGCTAATGAAGGTAGTCCTGGAGCCAGCCCAGCAGTCTCCCTCGGATGCCCTTCCTCACAAGGGCGGCTAATATGGCGCGGGGGCTAGCCAGATCGAAAGCCTTCTAGAGGTCAAGGAAGACTAGGATGGTGGGCTGGTTGTTGGCGTAAGCCAGGAGGGTGATGAGGCATTCTGCCGTTCTCGCCCCCCTGGTGTAGCCGAACACGTGGTGGGGAAGGCTCCCCACGCTCCATTGTAGGCGACGCAGCACCATACTCTCCGCTGTTTTTCCAGTGCAGCCCAGGAGGGAGATTGGCCTGAAGGTGGTGTGATCCTTCGGCTTGGAGATGAGCTGGATGTCGGCGTCCTTCTAGGAGGGCGGCAGACGGCCTGTCAGCCACGATGCGTTCAGAAGGGCTAGCAGCGCGGCATCCCCAGCGGGCCCAGCCTATGCCAGCATGGAGTACCGCACTGCCGCTGTGTCACAGCCACGCTTCGCCCTTGCCAGCTCCTCGAGCGTGAAAGGCTGGTCCGTCGCATGTGGCTGGCCCCGCGCCTCCCTGACCTCTTCGTCGCGCTGTGGGCGCTGCTGCTGGAGGTGGCGGGTGTGGGGAGGGAGCTGCTCGCTGGAACCCCTCGCTGTGAAGCAGTTCGCCAGCTGATCTGCCTCTTGCTGTGGCCGTGGGTGGGCAGTGCCTGAGGCCTTCCTGAAGCACCCCCACAGCTGGCCGAGGGAAGTGTGTTGGCTGAAAGAGGCGCACCACTCCAGCCACTTTGCCTCCCTGGCGCTCAGGGACACCTGTCGCGCGCGGGCTACCACGTCCTACAGGAGCTGCATGTTGATGGCGGTCGGGCGCTTCTCGTACAGCCTCCTGTGGACGTTGACGCGGTGATTGTGCTCCCAGACTTCTTCGTTATAAAACCACCATTCCGGGCGCCGGCGGCGGTTAGAGGTGGTCCTGGGCATGGCCGCGTCTGCTGCACTCTCTATGGCCGCCGTAAGGTCCCTCTCCTGCTGGTTCAGGTCCGCAGGAGGCATATACGTGGACCACCATTCGTCCAGGGCGGCTTGGAACTTTGCCCAATCCGCCCTCCTGACGTTCCACTGGGGTAGCGGTAGAGGAGGAGCTGGTGGGTCCACAGTGAGGGTGGTGAGCGTCCTGTAGTGGTCACTAGTGAGGGCAGGGTAGACCTGCCAGGTGGCGCTGGGCTGTAGGTCGCCAGACACCAGCGTGAGGTTGAGCCGCCCCCCATGGACGTGCGTGGACTCCCCGGTGTTCAGTAATCGGACGTCAGGGACTTCTTCGAGCAGGTCGGCCAGGTGGCGCCCAGTCACGTTAGTGGGTGACACAGAGTGCAGCACGGGGTGGTGGGCGTTGAAGTCTCCCACCACAAGAAGGCTAGAGTGGGATGCGAGGGAGAGCAGCTCCGCAGCATCCAGCAGGTATCCCTGGCTCCTGTTTATATTGTTTCCCGTTAGAGTGAGCGGCCCCGGCTGAAGCTCCAGTGCCAGGACCTCCACGCCGTCACCACAGTACATAGGTGCTGCGATCCTCTTGTGCGGGATGGTGCTCCGTATGAGGGCTGCACAGCCACGACCATTTCCGTCACCAGTCGGAAGCGAAGGAAGGGTGTAGCCTGCGACTCGCCATTCAAAGCCGGCGAGCTTGAGCGTCTCCTGTAGGAGAACCAGGTTCAGGTCTTCTTGCAAGACGGCTTGCAGCACCTGATGTTTCTTGGGGCAGAGGCCCTGCACATTCCAACTGCAGCACCTTCATCGTGGGCACCGGCGCTTGGGCTGGGTGGGCGGGGCTATCACTCTGCGCCTCCATCTTGGTTGTGGGAGTGCAGTGGGTGGAGATGTTGTTGGGTGGACCCCCTCGGCGTTGGAGATGATGTTGGGGGCTGGAGCGCACCCCCTGTGACTGCGGTGAGTACCTCTTCACGGAGGAGTGCGTCGAGGTCTTGATCGTTGGCAGCTGCGTTGCCCTGCCGCCGGTCGAGCAGCACCTTCACAAGTTGCACTTCCCGTTCCAAGCGTAGTGCCCCTTGGTGCAGTTGGGGCACCGTGCCGTGGTGGTCTCGCTGGGCTTGAGGCGACCGATGCACTCCTCCGTCATGTGCGCTTGGCTGCACACACCCCACCTGACGGGGTGTTAGCACACGGCCTGGAGATGCCCGAAGCTCTGGCACTTATAGAATCTCACAGGCTCACCCTCGTAGGGGCGCAGGGCGCGGCGGCCCCAGCTGCGCAGGTCCAACTTGGGTGGTGGCGACCCCTCGTACACTACCAGGAAATGCCTGGTTGAGACCTTGTCTCTGTGTGCGAGGTGCCGTGTTGCCGAGAGCACATGGGGGTGGGCCTCGACAGCCTGGAGTAAGAGAGTAGGGCGATAGCGTTCAAGCACCACCTTGTGCCTCCTCACGCTAGGGTCGAGCAGGATTACTCAATCCCCCTCCTCGGCAAGGCGGCGCAGCAGCGCCTTCGAACCATCGTCATTCGAGGTGAGGACGTATTCGCTGTTGAGAGTGGGGCGAATGTTTATCCGCAGGCCAGGGTGTGCTCTCTCGAGCTCCGTCACCGTTTGGTAAGCACTGGTGGTGCTCTCCTGGTGAACCAGTTTGAACTTGGGACGGGGGCCTCGTCGGGAATTGGAGAATGTTACCCAGCCGCTCTCGTCCTCCTGCTGGGCCTCTTCGTTCTGGGGGCTCTCGTCGATAACGAGGCGACCAATTTCATCGCTGGGGGCCTCTTCAGGCTTCTCTCTCTCGGAGAATTTCTCCTCCAGGTTGCGGAAGGTCCTATTCGGTGTGGAGGTCTCCGTCGGTGACGCTGAAGCCTACCCATTCCGCGTCAACTTAGCAGCAGATCTTCGCGAGATGGCTATGGACGCCGACCCTTGCATAGTGGCGGCACTCTTCTTCGCCCATCAGCGCCGGAGAATCCAGAGGGGAGAACAGACCGATGCCCTCCTTACAAGCAGGACAGGAACAGGAGGTATCTCCAATCAACCCGTCCACGCTTGCTACAGCCTCTTTTGAGAGCCACGGAAACAGGAGGAATCTCCAATCAGACTGTGGCTGCCCTTACGAGATAAAGGAGGCTGCAAAGGTGTAGCTGGTTCAAACTAGTGCAGTGGGAAAGCAGTTCAGCAGGGCGTAGTGACTTGATCTTCGTAATGCCTGCTGCTTCGTCGCTGAGTCTATACGGTGAATCGGGGAACCTGGCATGTATGGATGGTCGTCCAAGTAATCAGATTTACGTTTTTTTGAAGAACCTCCTGATATGAATTTCACAATCCTAAAAAAAATTGAAATATATAATATTATAAATTAAATTATCCATATAAAAATTATCCATGTAAAAACAAAACTACAGTACTTCTAATTTAATAGTATTAATAGTATAATAATTTAATAGTATTAAATGTAAAAACAAAATATAAATATATATATATATATATATATATATATATATATATATATACTCGTATATATAATTGAAAATCACATGACACCGTGATATATAATAGATGTTCTTTTAAGGACCAAGGAAATGAAAACTGGTAGCACAACCCGGAAAAACGCTAAGGAAATGATTACGTGTACCATTGAAGCTTAAGAAAGAAAATGGAAGATATGGAAACGGACTTATAGGGCAGACTATAACAATTAAAATAGTTTTCCCTATAAGTCCGTTTCCATACCTTCCATTTTCTTTCTTAAGATTTAAGGGTACACGTAATCCTTTTCTTAGCGTTTTTCCGGGTTGTGTTACCAGTTTCCATTTCCTTGGGACTTATATATATATATATATATATATATATATATATATATATATATATATATATATATATATATATATATATTAAAGTAGCACGTGAAGTTTGCAATGAATGAAATGTCCCGCAGGAAAAATGATAGGGGCTTCCAAGTACTTTCAAACTTTATTCAGTTCATTCTCAAGGATAAATAACTACACGAGAAAATAATATAATAACGGTATATATAAGCAAGTAAAAGATAAAGGACCACCTCTGAGACAAGAAATCACCAATGAGGAAGTAGGAGAGGGATGTGTAAATTCACATTAAGATTTAGCTATAACAGGTAGCAAGGTCAAACCCAGAGGCAGGAAAGAGTCAAGAACAGAGCCAAAAGGGTTAAAACGATTAACGGATAAAGCGATAGTCTAAAGAGGGAGATTAGGAGAGACACGAGAAGTAAATTGAAACGAAGGGGACAGGGACAAGGAGAGAGGAAGAGAAATAAAAAATAATGTTAATACAAAATCAATGCAATAATTAAATTGACAAAGCAGGTTCCCATAAAAATGGAAATTGCAAAACAAATTAGGAACATAAGTCAAAGATAATTTCTTTAAGAATGAGTTTTTACATAATTAGTAGGTTTGCGATAGATGGAGTATTTAAAACCAGTCGGTGTTCTATGAATAGGAAGATCGAGAAAGGGAAGGGTTCTATTATTCTCAACCTCATGGGTAAGTTTAATGGGAGGGACGACAAGTGAATTATATTACTATAATGAACGATTCATTAAGTAATCAAGCTACTTACCTTCCAGTATTGAAAAATCCCACTCGTAAGTTGGGCGATAAAAGCTTTTACCTCGCCGAGGAAGCGCTAATCTCCGTAGTCGGGAAACTGCTAGCCGAAAGTTTCCCGCCCACATCGTAAAAGCCATTAAGACTCGGGTCAGGCGACAGACGTTAATCCATCTGGCCGCTGGAAGTGGTCAGCCAGTCGTCTAAGTCTGACAACGAGGAAAGACCAAAAAAATGGCAGTTATATAAATACCCTGGGTTTTCGAATATATTGAGATTGAGTTGGAGAACCCGTTGCCTTCGGTTCAGAACGTGTGTCTGTTTCCCCAAGTCCCTGGTATTCACTTATACCATCGAGATTGGATCTCACCAAGCAGATCCATCTCTTTTATGAAGGCTTACTCTGTTCAGAGCAAGCCTCGAATCGTTTCGTTCCCGAATGATTGGCCGGGAATCCTTTCGTCTCATCTCGACCCCCCCCCCTCCCACACACACAAACAAGGATCTCCAGTTTTTCGTGTGAGACTTCAGGCCAGACGAGCAGAGTCTCGATTTTTGGAGGTTGCACTTCTCTAGAGCAGAGGTGACATCGTCCGTCTTCAAAGAGAATCATGTTCTCCTCTTCTGGTCCGCCCTGCCAAATTAATCCTCGTCACCATCAGGATATTCGGCCGAGAATCACGTCCATTTTACGTCTTCATTTACCCGCGCCGACTGGCTAAAGGATTCCCCTTCCTCGAGGTGACCCCATTAAGGTAAACGGACCCTTGCTTGTATCTTCCGTTAATCGACCCACTTTCCGACATTTAAATATTCCATCTGTATAACTGATTTATAGTATCTCATTTAAAAGCTGATTAACGAGTAATTAACGTTACCCGATTGCCAATTAATCTATATTTTGTCAATTGTCCTTATTTACATTAATTATATTTCCTGTATATATATATATATATATATATATATATATATATATATATATATATATATATATATATATATATATATATATATATATATATATATATATATATATATATATATATATATATATATATATATATATATATATATATATATATATATATATATATATATTGTCTGTAGAGGTGACTTATTGCTCGACATTTACCAAGGTTCCAGTTGAAGATCTTTTCAAGTTCTTTAATCATAAATTGCAAAATATTGTTCTTCCCGTACCTGCTACCATTTTTATGACACTCATTTCACTTTGTACCCAAAATTGTAAGTTTGCGTTTTGAAACAAGACTCCTTCCTGTTATCATTGTCTTCCCTTTTGTTCGGTACAGGTATATTGATGATGTCATTTGCCTGTGGCCCAATTCTAAAGATTTTGATAGCTTTCTTACCAAACTTAATTCACTCGTCTCTTCCATTAAATTTACACATGAGGTTGAAAATAATAGAACTCTTTCCTTTCTCAATCTTCTTATTAATATAACACCGACTGGTTTTAAATAATTCATCTATCGCAACCTACTAATTCAAACTCTTATATGCATTTTTACTCTGCGCATAGTCCCAAAGTCAAACGTTCCGTTTATTCCTCTATGTTTTTACGGGCCTTACGAGTTGTTACTCATGAATATATGGATTATGAATTCTCTAATATCTTTGAAATTGGCCATAAACTATGTTACCCTTATGTTTTTCTTCTAAACTGTCTTTCCTCTTCAAAAAAAGACGTTCTATAATACAACTAACATCATCCCATTTAATGTTAAAGACATTTTGATTTTACCCTTCTCTGTTTGTTTCATTGACCTTCCCCGTCTTTGAAAAAACTTTAACATTTCAGTTGCTTTCAAATGCGAGTCAACTATAAAAAACATTCTAGTTCACAATAATTATAATAATATTGGGGAAGTCTATTCGGTCGAATGTTCTGTTTGCCAAAGTAAATATTTTGGACAGACAGTAAAGCAACTATCTGTCCGTATTAATCAGCATAAATACAATGTTAGGAGAGCTGTAAATAATAGTGCAGGTTTTGTTTTTTTTGCATATGTCCGAAAATAACCACTTAATTAATTGGAATTCAGCAAAATTTGTTTTTCGCGGAAATGACTCAATTAAAAGAAACTTTGTTGAATGTTGATGTATAAGCCAATTTAATAACTTTAAAATTTCCTCTGGCCTTGATGTTGTTATGAATTACTCATTCTTAAAGAAATTATCTTTGACTTATGTTCCTAATTTGTTTTGCAATTTCCATTTTTATAGGAACCCGCTTTGTCAATTTAATTATTGCATTGATTTTGTATTAACATTATTTTTTATTTCTCTTCCTCTCTCCTTGTCCCTGTCCCCTTCGTTTCAATTTACTTCTCGTGTCTCTCCTAATCTCCCTCTTTAGCTATCGCTTTATCCGTTAATCGTTTTAACCCTTTTGGCTCTGTTCTTGACTCTTTCCTGCCTCTGGGTTTGACCTTGCTACCTGTTATAGCTAAATCTTAATGTGAATTTACACATCCCTCTCCTACTTCCTCATTGGTGATTTCTTGTCTCAGAGGTGGTCCTTTATCTTTTACTTGCTTATATATACCGTTATTATATTATTTTCTCGTGTAGTTATTTATCCTTGAGAATGAACTGAATAAAGTTTGAAATTACTTGGAATCACCTTTTCACTTTTCCTACGGAGCATTGCATATATATATATATATATATATATATATATATATATATATATATATATATATATATATATATACATATAAAGGGTCTTTCAACAAGGACGCTTGAGCTTTGTGAGGCGATAGTGGCCATGTTGTTAAAGCGATATCTGGCAACCTCACTGTAAACTATTCAGTAGTACTTGGCAAATCATGATGGAAGGTTATAACGTTGTTCAGCGTGTGTAAATCATCAAATGTTATTATCATATTCAGTGTTCTGTTCGGAAAACGTTCCGCGCATTACGTGATTTCTATCCTCGCCGCAATCGTCCTGCCGAGTCCACGTTTCGACGCTTGGTGGCCAAATTCGAGGCAAAAGGGTCAATCAACAATAAGCCAACACCTGTACGTGGCCGAAACGCAAGGTCTGCTTAAAACATCGCTGCCGTAAATGAGAGTGTAGGGGAAAATCCGAGGCAGTCAATTTCTCGTCTTTCACAAGAACTTGGCCCTTCTGCGACTTCAGTTTGGCGAATTATGCGTAGGGTCTTGGGTCTGCAGCCGTACAAAATCCAACTTACCCAGGTACTTGAGGTAAAGGACCATAGACAACTTCGTGTGTTCCCTGATTGAGCTCTAGAGAAGTTGGAAGTTGCCACAAATTTCCCCCAAAAAATCATCTTCAGCGACGAGGCCCATTTTTGGTTTAATGGATTTTTGAACAAGCAAAATTATCACATTTGGGACGAAAACAATCCACATGAGATACATCAGCACTAATTGGATCCCAACAAAGTAACTGTTTAGTGCGGATTTTCGTCTAACGGAATCATCGGTCCGTATTTTTTTGAGAACGAAGATGAGATTGCCAT